>JAQFYE010003537.1:0-15076 GCA_034694305.1 Protaphorura glebata
ACCAGGCCGAGGATTGAACCCCAGTATAGTGAGATTAGAGAGGGCAGACCTGCTCTATCATACTACGGTGGCTCTGGAGTCAATTCCAAATTAAGCTTGTTTTTCCCCGTTTAAAACCGTAATGTCGCCTAAATGGGCTTTCCGGACTTCTGTGCAATGCAAAGCAAACTCAAGTAATTTGAAAAGTGTATTGTATACACTTTACACTCGTGACATAACGACCCCAATGATAAAACTATTTACTTATTTATTTATTTATTTATTTATACGATTGAATCAAACCAGATGCCTGTAAGAGGTATTCGTCGAAATGGTTAACAAACGAAACGAAACTAGAAACTAAACTATAAATTCTACAACTGTATTGTATAGAATAATCAATGTTTTAAACTTACGGAAATGCAGCCATTGTCGCCAATTTGACATAAATTTCTTTATTCACTTTCTCAACGCAAGAGAAGTGTTGTGGAGGTGGCAACTTGTATTTAACACAGAATGAGCTTGGCTGAAGGATATAGTCTTGGATTACTTCTCCCATATCAATTTTGTTTGCGACAATTAGTACTGGGATTTTCAATGTTGCGTAGTAGTTCTATCCAAATTAGACAAGACGTAAGTACACAATTCACAAATTCCCATTGCTTTGCAAATTTTTTGATAAAGGTGGTATGATCGACTAATTATGTATTATTCTTATGTTTGCCGTAACTTTACTACGGGCAAATCCGAAACTCGTTGTTTCTACAGGGTGACTTATAATGCATTGCGCTCTGCGTATCTCAGGATCTGCAATATTGATTGATTGATTATTGATACTTGTTTATTTAAGTCACTAACTCAGCTCACACAATATAATCGTAATATACGGCACATTGACTCATCAGTGAGGGTTCCATAACGAGGTATTGGGTTTGTCTTTGCGTATTGTCGATTGTAGATCATTATATGCGCAGGGCGCCATACATATTAGTCACCCTGTACGAACCACGTTAAAAATCTAACTGATTTTGTTGTGCGTTACATCAACTTTGACATCGAAGCCAATCCCAATAACTGTAATTATTGGAGATTACTCGGAGAAAGCTAGTCTGATTTGCCGACAAACGTCAACCTGATTCTATTTGCTTCTTTGATCAGAGGTAATGTCATATTCGTAAAAGAATAAATCATTTACCAGTTGTAATCTCCGTTTTTTTTAAACCTTATTTCAGATAAGTGTAGTCACAACAAAATTAGCGTGTATTTTTAATCTTGCTTAAAAAAGCTCTAAAAATATTTTGATTGGACAGCGATCGCGTAGTATCAAATTCAATATAACTGATTGATCGATTGTTTCAGAAATTCAAAACTATCAAAATATTATGCTACACAATGTGACTTACCAAGTACGTCCTTGCAACAAATTCGAATGATTTGGAATCTGAGGCATCGTACACTAGACAAGCAACGTCACAGACAACCTCGGATGTTGGTAGTACATCAAGAACGCGATTTAGATCAATGTCTTGCATAATTAAATATTTCTCTTGGCCGTAAACTTGAACCATATTCACAACGTACTTTGGCAAATCTTCCGTATTCATTTTGTTCGTCACCTGTACAATGAAATAGTGTTACAGGTGATTAGGGTCATTTCCTTGTCCTGTCTGCGAAATGAAATAAAATGCGATACAAACTAATGCTATAAAGTACAAACCTCGAGAGTTTTTCCTAGTAATCCTTGACAAATGGTACTTTTGCCGACACCCTTCGCCCCAATGACATGACATTGATAAACATTACGCATTGACTGTTTCTTTACCAAATCCAACCGTTTCTCCCTCGTCACCTGAATTCCCTTCAATTGGTCATTCTCTTCATTGATAGGGAACCCCAAATACGCCATGTATTCCATCGTTTTATTGCAATCGAGTAATGTAGTCAGAACCCACTGACATATAAAACCAGAGTAGGTCAACCAACCACGATCATTTGTGACTACACCGTTAAACATTTGCTTTCCCCAAGGTATGCCAGGTGTGATAGAAAACAAATTCATCATCTCTTCTGGATTCAGACAGCGGTCTCGATCTTTGTCGTATTTAATAAATATGGATGTGAAAAAATCGAAACCGGTCTGATTCAATTCGGCAGTGCAACCAATCGGAACATTGATCCTGTGAAACAGTGATAAAATATTTACCACTACAGATTTACGAACATGAAACAATTATAGAAAGGAACGCACAGTGGGCATAGGTAGTCATTGCAAACATTCAGATCATCATTATAACCAAATCGTCTCAAAGCTGTCCAAGTGGTCTCATGTTTTCCCCTCTGAATGAATAATGTATGAAGGACAAGGAATCCTATGAATAATTAAAACCAAAACACATTTAGTCAATTTTAATTGGTAGCAAATTTACAAACGACGTATAAACGCGTGAAACTGTGCTGTACTTACCGTAAAGAGTTATACCATTATTGAAAACTCCATCAACACAATTCCGTTGAATAATAATCTTAACACTGTCTAATGCTTGAGGTTGAAGTGGAGCATCATATGCAAATTTTTGAAAGGAATACATTTCCATGTCATCCAATACGCCATCATTATTTCCATCACAAATACGGAAAATGCGCTCAAGGGCACGCTTACATTTTTCAGTCAACTATTTAGAATGGAAATGAATCGATTTTTAATAGTACGAGGTAGGACAGCGAGGAAAATAAAATCGCAATCCACAGCGTACCTCTTTCCGTTCAGAAACGTATAAAGGTGAGGTTGGATGCAGAACTGCTTTTTGGGCGTAGAAAAACAATTCTGATACATTTCTCAGCGTTTTTGCTGAACACTAAAATTAAAGATCATTCAAGAATAAAATTATTTCTGTCGATTTCATTCGAAGTGCTCACGAGAGTACCTCAATGCACGTCTCAATCTCTGGGAAGTCATTCATAAGCGGGACAACAATCTGAAAAATAATTTAGTACATTTTCATAAAAAAAATGTTAAAAATTCTCATTCACAAATTAAAAATAGCCTTGTAACTTACATCCATGGTGGTGTAGTCAACCAAATCAATCTTGTTTCCGATAAGAATGACTGGCGTCTTGTGGTTTGGTCCGAGTGTTTTTTGAATGATAGGTAGCCAGTAACTACTAACTTTTTCCAGTGTGTCCTCTTCATTTACAGCGTATATAATTCCAATTACATGAGCCGCATGAATTTGATCAATTAATTCATGTTCGGTTTGTTCTTGTGCTATTGAATGTGAAAATAAATTATGACATCATAATATCGAGAAATAATACCTTTACCATTTGTAGATAGGAAGTCCCAAGTGAAAAGTTTTATCAGTAGGCCCACAATTTCTTTTTCACCAATCTTTATGTTTCATGCCGTTCGGAGCACTTTTGAAAAAAATCCACGGTTCTAGTTAAACTCGATTTAAACTCTGGTTAAAATTGGTGCAAGATATTTTTTACTAATCTCCCTTCAAATTTGGGACTGGGACTTGAGCCGAGATTAACTTTAACCGTCGTTGATACAGTCGGACGTTATTCTCTAGAATCTAATAGTTCCATGTACTATTTTTTTGTAGACAAGAAAAGAAACGTTCAAATTGTGAGGAGTCGTGAAAATCCATGAAATGTCCAGAAAAAGCATTTTTGTCTAAAATTAATTAACTTGAAAAAATGTATAAGAAACAAAAAGCGTTCAGCCCTCCAAATGTCATGAAACGTACAGATCCGTGAAAAAAGTTCGTTGGCCATGATCATAAATCTTTTGACTCGGGAATTAGAAAAAAGTGGGTAGCATAACTTCACTTCAACCGTTTTGTCCATAACACCAATTCAAAAAACAAAAAAGGCAGTTTTCTAACCTGAGAAATCCACAATATGCGTCGGGACATGTTCAGGTGTTAGGTCAGCAGGAATGGTAATTTCTTCAGAACGTGGTGGAACTTCTTCTTCGTTAAATTCTTCACTCACGAGTGACAAAATGATAGATGTTTTTCCCACGTCTCGTTCCCCAACAAGTAGTATACGAACATCACGCCTAACTTGACTTCGGAAGTACATCGTCCTGTCAGATTTCTCGCCCGTCTTTTCTTCGAACTTCCCAATGGCCCTGTCCATTTTTGTGTGATGAAAATATGAGTTTATTGATGAAATTAAAATAATATAATACAACCAATTTCCTCCCACGCTCCCTGTTAAAAGGGCATTCCCTGGAGTGCTCGATCTGATCTCTCCAAAATAAAATTGGTTTTTTTCACTATCTCCAGAACCAAGGTTACTACGGTAATTTTTGAAATTCAACTCCGAATTCTCTATTGTCATAGTATAAAATTGTCAACTATATGCGGATTTAACATTGGGACAAAACTTCCAACTTTATGGGACTTAGCAATAGCATTACATTTTGTCCCAATCCAAAAAAAATTGCTTGTTTTTTTGTAAACAAATATCGAACACTCCGAACAGACCAAAGACCACTATATTATGTGAATACTCCTTCGGCATTCCTATCCTACCCAGTTACAGTCGCACAGTCACATTGTAATATTATTACCCCACGTAGTTGCGAAGTATGTTTTTCTTTATCAGTGTTTGTCAATACCATTAGAAACCATTAAAAATGTACGAGATGGAGATGGAACGATTATGTATCATACTACATACAGCTTTGTCAATTTTTGGTTTTTGGCAAGCCAAAATAATTCTATAAAATGTGAAGATTGTGAATGTTGTAATTAATTTGTTAAGTTTCAAAGATATAATTACAGTAAGGTATGCACAGCATACAAAAAATGTTTACAATTTTGTCTATCTGCAGTGCTGTAAATGCTACTAGTAAAACTGTCGATACCGTACAGTACATAGTGATCAATTTGAAGCCAAAGCCACAAAACCTGAAAAGGCAATCGGTCTGACAGTTAAATAAATAAATCAATCAATCAAAGTTTGATTGAATAAAAAAATCGATCAACTATTTAGTTAATTCTTTTTCGTGGGCTTGCATCCAAATTTACCTTTCAGGTACTCCCCGAGAGGGGATATGAACGTGGGTGGTGTCTGTTGGCCGGTTGGAAAGTTGACAGTTCGGGTCACGGGTCGGTAGTCCAAAGGTCAAGCTGAGCGGAGTATAGAATTAGAATTACCACCTTCCTTAATTAACAATACTTTACAAAACATGGTATATCACTGATAACTGACTGAACAATAACACTGACTGGAAATGAATTAACTTGAGCCAAATAATAAGTTTTTGGCAGTTCACGTCTTTTGGACTTGCGCAACAAGAGAATACCGCAAAAATTGGGCAAAGTGCAAAATACAAAATATTCACAGGATTTGAATTTCAGCGGGAAATGTGGACTCTGAAAGTACAGGTTTTAGGTGTCCGAGTTAGTCTAATTTCATTTTATTAATTTCAGTTGTCACTGTTGTCAACATTGGGGTCAGTACAGACAAGAATGACGAAATATTCGCGTCAACTAGGCTTGACTGTTTTATGAGGAACTGGAAAAGCAAATCTATTTGAGTGTAGAGCCGGCGCCTTTCTACTTCGTTATGGTGAACGTTCTATTTCTCGGATAGACGACAACATTAAAGGCGTAGCTATATAAGCTACATACTGTAAAATCCCGATTAGAACGCGGGCCCCTAATAGAACGTGGGTATTTCTCCTGATTTCTACATATAAGCTAATGGTGTAAGTGGTCAAAGTCTTCGACCTCTGGCCTTGCGTGAATGAATAGAGCTCCCGCGTTCTAATCGGGATTTTACGGTAGTTGCTTTCAAAGGTTTGCTTTACTGGATTCCTTCCCTCCGTCCCTATACTGCACTGGTAGGGGTACTTCCCCTAGGTAAAAAAATAAGAAGTAGAGTGCAAATACACTCCCCAGTACAACAAATACACGGCTGTTTGAACATGCCTTATTTGTAAGAAGATAAATCAATTGAGTAATAAGAGTAATGTCGCATATTATTTAGAATTCCAAATACCGTAAATGACCTAATAGAGCACCCGCGGTATATTTAAAAACGGCACCTGGAGACCCGTGTTTTATTTGGGACCAGCGCTGTATTCGGACCACGTTTTATTAAATATTGTTCCCAAAATTATATTAAATGAACTCATTTAATACCTAAATCTAACACAAATGTTCAGTCGAAAGCTTCATCTTTTACCCGCGTTCTATTTGGAACCCACGTTGTATTCGGACCTACGTTCTAATATCGAACATTGCCCCCAGATCCGCGTTCTATTTGGACCCCACGTTGTATTCAGCACCCACGGTGTATTAGGTCATTTACGGTAATATGTAATTCTCCAATTTACTGGAAAATTTTCACTAACGTAAGTGCTGTCTTCTCTTTCGTGAATACCTTGCGCCATGTCCAGGAATTTCAGCACTTTGTTAGTGGATAATACATTAATGTATTGGTGTAGTGTTTAACACTGGTAAATTGTTCTGTACACCTTAACAAATGACCTGTCTGTCGTGTATACGGTGTTTCATTCTCAATAAATTCATGTATTGCACATCTTGACACCGTATTCTGGAATTTAGCTATTTTGTCCCGAATTCAAATTAAAGGATTCGTATTTTTTGTCCAAACTATATGGATCAACTAGGTAATATGTATGAGGTAATAGTAATAGGTAATATGATATATGTAATGTACATTTAATTTAAATAAACATTAATATCTCATTCGCTGACTTGAAGTCCCGGTCTATGATGAGATGAAACCAAGTCAAAAATTCTTAACACTAAGTTGTAGAATAGATCGACCAAACTTAAGAATAGTAAAGTTCTTTAATATATCAATGCACTCCTTATTACATCACGACAAGAAGAGGAACTAACAATTTATTATTCTAATCCTTCCACAACATAAATATAACTTCCAATTCTGTACGAGTAAATTATATTAATTAAGTAATAGTCGTAAAAGACTTGACTCGTAAGTGGGCACAGGCTAATCGAATCAAATAATCTGTCCGGCAGTCAGAAACACTGTGTACTATAGTAATAATATAACATTAGTATATAGAATTATTGTGTAACATAACGAAGAAATACTTTCATGTTGACTCGACTTGCATTTTGGTAAGATAATGTTTTTTAATTCAGTAAAAGTTCTATTGATTTTCTTCGGCCATTCTTGCATCAATTTGTTTTTTAACAAGTGCGACGAATTCTTTGGAATTGGTTGGAAGATAGAAACGATCACAGTGAGTAATTAGTACGGAGTCCCCTTCTGAACAGCCGTACTTAAAGGTGATCAACTCAGGATGTTTCTTCTTTGAGGTAATTTTAATGACAGATGAAAGAAGACGACAAACTGATAATTCGCCCACGTCCCTTTCGTCAGTCTCGCGTAGCATAAAAATATTCGTCGGAGTTACAACAACAAACCTGAAATTTTCAAAATAGACATAGCGAAGTTGAGCTTGACAAATTAAAGTCAAAAATCAACAATCTGCTTTGTTCGTTTTTCGACTTTCTTAGTAAATCCTCCTGGGCTATAAGCAGAAAACGCCAAAAGACAAGATACGAGCAGAAAAGAATGTCAGTGTCAGTCAGTACATTCTAAAGCGAATTACCTGAGAATGTGAGAATGCGAGAAAATGCATATTTTTACCGTGACCAAAAAACCTTATTTCTTCACAAATGTGAATGTTCTTAAATTGATCGGAATCGATATTCTCTCCATCTCCCAGGACCCAGGATGATGAGAGCGCACGATTGCTAGTATTGGCTCATAAGAATGAGAGCTTTAAGCTCTCAGGCAGGTATGCTGTATGTATAATATGGTAAGAATAACTATACATACATACGGTAACCGTATGTATAATTGGAACATGCTGCCGGTAAAAGCATGCTCGCTGAAATATTCTGTTATAAGTTTTAGCTAGGAAAACATTGTCTAACCATACTGTAGGTCTCTCTCTAAGAAGGACCCGGGAAGTCCACTTTCCGCATGCGTTTTTACCATGAAATACGCATGATTGCAATTATACACGAGGAGCTCCGCTCTATCTTACAAACATCATACCACCTTCTCATCGCAATAAGAATAATAAATAAATAGAATATGAATAAAAACTAAATTATTTAAACTAAATTATTTACTAACTCGACCCCGGGGACACGGAAGGAGAATTTGTTATTTTTAATTCAATTTAGTTATTCTGGTAAATATGTCGTTTAATGTCGTGTTGTTTTTTGTTGTTATTGGGACACCAGATCTAATTCACATGTTGTAAATGACAAAGGTAACATACATTAACCTGTCTTGAGAAGATGAGCGGAAAGAGTACCAGAAGTTAGGGGTAATAGTCTATGGGAAAGGACGAGGTGCGTGGTGTATAATTCTATGCGCAAAGTGGACTTCCCGGGTCCTTCTTAGAGAGAGACCTACAGTAGTATAACATAATAAATTGTCCAAGTCTATTCTTTTCTTAGTAAGAGAGAAGATTTTTGATTATATTATAAGATTAGAAGAAGGGAAGTGAATGAAGGGAGCCATTATATTTCAGTATTTTAAGTAGTGTAAGGAAAATTGTACTTTACGTAACTGATACAAAACAAAGTGCAAATTTCTCTAAGAAAAAGTGCTCAGTTATTGAAGTACGAAAACGGTTGTTCAAAACAGCATTACTCTGGAATAATGTGAAACTCAATGGAAATGCATTAGGTTATTGTACCGAACTGTTTGGGAAATGGATCAATATGACTTTCAGAAAGAATGCTCTGACTTGACTGACTATGATATGACTTCTCTGTTTCAATTATTAAAAATATGATATAATATACTAAATATAAACGCACCCAACATAATGTTCCCCATTCGCCATAACTTCACTGCAGGGAAAATTCCCTAAAACTTCTGGTTTCTTCAGCCAAGCCTTCAAAGAAATCTGTTCCCCAATACCTTCACTTCCTTGATCAGGTCCTGGAATAGATTTCAGTGATTATTTAACTGGTTAAGTAGTGGCTTTCTTACAATTATTAATAGTAATTTCATTTATGTTAGTACGTGGGCTATCGTCAGGTTCTTCAATAGGCAGAAGACTAAATACAGAAGCGAGGTTCCGATAAGGTTTCGACTTCTCCTTGTCAGTACTTTTGACATGACGCTCATCCGGTGCATTGACAGGGTTCACAATGTAGTCTTTGATTTTCTCCTTCATTCCAGCAGTTTTAGCTTTAAATGTATTACTGAAAGAGTTTAGTAAACTCTTTGAGGTCAAATGAAGTCCGCTCTTTGATTGAGGTCTCTCTGGGGTTGTGGAGTCTTGTGAATTCGCGGTAGCATTGTTCGCTTTACATTCGAGGCAAAGAAGTGCGTCGTGGTCGGTCAGACCTTCATCTGGATCTGGGCTTAGAATTTCATGCAACGCTGGGGAACAAAATTAACAAATTACCATCGAACATCAGAAATCAAAGGGTCAATTGGTGATTGAGAAAAGCATTCTGACCTTGATAACCACCAGAAAGTAATCCGACTTTTTGAGTTGTTCGTTGTAAAAATGATGAGACAACCATGTGGACATATTGATCCTCCTCCTCACGTCCGGAACCCACAAAACACAAATGTTCACCACCCGCAGTCGAACCAACGGAAAGTGCTTCTTTCTGCGCTAATAGAAGCCCCTGGACAGCTGTCGAAAAGGATACCGGCTCTTGAAGCATCTGATAAAATAATATAAAAAAGTACTAGTTAGGTTCGTCTATTTAGAAACGTCTAAAGTTTGGGTACGACAAATGGCTTACCAATCCGCAATCTAAATGAAATGCTGTAGGAAGATGTCCCGCATTGTACTGATCTGCAGGTCGACAGTCCACTACAAAAAACCTGACGCTGTAATCCGAATTTCCTGAAAATTGAAATAATTGATAAATCGGTGTTAAGAATTACGTTATTAATTGTTTGAATCTTGTATGGAGCAATGGAATCAGATGACATCGTCAGAACAATACTTCATTCCCTCAGGCTTCCGAGCACAGGCCAATCTCTTCTTCAGGAGATGAAGAGTTGATCTAAAAGTATCTTATAATTCTTTGCAATTGCTAGACTAACCGGCCTCAAGTTGCAACGAAACGCTGCGAGCCATCCTAATGGAATGTAGCAATTCTTCCGCCGAAATAGGCATACACAGTGAGTGCATGGCTACACGTCTTGACGGAGAAGTAGAACCAGTGCCGCCAAATGTTAAAAATGACTCTGATCCAAACAGAGCTGTCTCAAACATCTGTAATAGAGAATTAGTTTTAGCATATTGTATACACAAATTAAAGGCAAGCCAATGGGTAACTTCATATGATTACTACTTTTCGATAAGAATAAGGCGTCGCAGTAGCATAGTGCTGCGAAATAGCAATAAAATCTGTCACATCACCGGGGTCCAGGGAATTGGGGAGGGACTGCAGAAGGTCGATGATTTTCTCTTTGTCACCGTCATGTATCTCGATGACTTGTTCCCTGGAATGATTGAAATAATAATAATCATTAGGTTGTTGCTTTGAAAAACACATGCTTTAAAAATATTACTTCGCATTGATAACAAGAGCAAGTCCCATTTGAAAAATTAGAAAAGGGTCACGGAATTGAAGGTACACATCCCAGAGCGCAAGTGCCGCTTCGGAATTACAAGAAACAGCGAAGAGACTTCGAAACTACATAAGAAAATCGAAATCAAATCAAACATTTCAAATGGACAAAAATTAATGAGTTATTTTCAATTACCCAGGAAGAGCAGTACAAGAATGGAGTTATTCTTTTTGAGTCCAACAATGAACACAAGTGCGGATCGTGATAAAGAAGTAGAAGTCTGAATATATGAAATGGCAAACCTTCAGGATTATTGACATCGCGTGGGACATAGTCTCTCATGACTGAACGGAAGCATTGGTACAACTGGCCCGCAGAGACTTTCAAAGTCACCAGTGGCTGCAGTACTTCTAACCAGCCACATCCGACTTCATAACGAATCGCCGTCGATTTACAGTACCCTGTTAGTACTGATTCCAAATCTGATGTGATAGATACTCGGTCTTCTTCCTCATTGCTAAATTTTTCTACGTTGGTTCAACAGGTTAAGTTAATTCGAAAACTCTCAATCCTACATCTAAACCAACACCCGATATCCAGAGCTTACCAACAAACTTTTGGCAATCTGTTCGCAAATCTTGCTGTTCCTTCAGGTCGTAAATATCTGATCCCACAGGTAACTTCGCCGTGTATTCGTCCACCCCAAAACATAATTGCCAAACCTGTCAATTTTAATTTATTTATTAAAAAATTATTAATATGATTAAGACAACATTTATTATAAGAGTTTCTAAAAAAGTTTCAATACTGTATACACGTAACTCGTCCTCATGAATAATGAACAAATAAATTCGGTCACATTCTTCCTAACAATGCTACACTAACATTCTCTAGTTTCTTTATCCTTCGTATCTCTAGATTTATTCTCACACTCAAAAGGTGAGTCAACCCTCAAGTCTTGAATTCGGGATTTGTCTAATCCAGTCAGATAGACCGAAAGCATAAATGTTAAAACCGTACGGAACCGACTGGTAATTTTAATGGTTACGACAAAGGTGCACCTTTTTGCACGAATTCATTGGGAAGACTCGGGAGAACGGTTAAATAAAATGTTAAGAACTTACTCATTTAGTTTAATTTTATGTTATGTCAGAAGAAAAAAACACATCATTGCCGTTGCATAAATAAAATCAAAATTGTAACAATGTATTGCACGGAGCACGGGTTAGAAGGTTAGATATACGAATAATAAGTCATTTACTCCGTATATTACGTCGCACAACTTAATAATTGAGAATCTGCGTCCCTATAATACTTGCTCCCGGATCCAAATGTTCAATATAAAAATTTAGATATTTTTAAATATGAAACAAACACGACATACCCGCGATCTACAAAATACCACGAATTGAAAAACCCCTAGAAAACACTGGGGGTTATACTCTGGACTTATTATTCGTATACCCTGAGTTTTGTAATGGCAGAATTCAGATAATACACATTCTTTCTGAAATGATGGCTTATCGTCTACTTCTGCGAAGGAAAAGAGAAAGCCCCGACCAACCTACTATGCAGGTTCAGAATTCACCTCATTTTGATGAATGCAATACTGCCAGGTCGCAACTTGCACTACACCCACCCAATTTATTTTTAACCGTTCTTGGGCATCCTCGTGGTACCCGACTTTCCTACCCCATTACCACATTATACTGATTTATGAAAGCGAACGTCGGAAAAACCCTTGTCGGCGTGCGTAAGCAAAACGTTGTATTTCCTCATTTTCCTCAAACTTTCATAATATTATGCTTATTTTTAGAGAAACTGATGACTTTTATAATATGGAAGGATTGAAACATTAAAGTTGTGCAGAGTGCTGCAGAATGCAAATTAAAAAAAAATTTAAGTCATGGTTCATAAATATCTTGTTAAAAAATTATTTCATATTTTATGTTAAGTGAAAGTAAATTGACGTAATGAGGATGAATTACGTGTCCACATTGAAATCCTACGCAGCTGACGTGGGTTGTAAGGCTTAGAAAGTTTCAATGGCTTATTATTTACCTGAGCTCGTAAGTGAGATGGAATTCTTCGTCCTTTGCAAATTTCCAAAACTCTGTCCAAATTTGGACCTTCTTCATCTTGAAATGAAGTCTCCAAGGCCAAGCCCAACTCCCTGAATTAATTAGTGGTTTTCTCAAACCAATTTAAACTTCAAATTCATTTAAACGTCAAAAAAATCTTACCAATTCGTGTCCTCTTCCTCCATGTTGTTTACCCGCGAAGCCAGGGATTAATAGGTTAAATTCAAATTCTCAAAATAATAATACTCCGAGTGTGACAGTGCACAGTGCAGTGGGAGGGTCGTTGTATTTTGTAATTTTATGTGATTTTTAAGTAATACGAAAACTGGAAATAACCCACTTTTTATGTCATTTTGACCTTGGCCTTGGGATTGAAATTGGGGATTCTACACGCAGGGAGGTTCAGAACCTTCTGGTTGACGTATTATTCTTTCTGAAGACAAAATGGAGAAAGTCAGGGATACACCAGAGAATGGGCACACTGAGAATTTCAAATCGCGAAAGGTACAAGTTCTATTTAATTCCTGAATATTTAGTGGAAATTTGTTATGAAATCAACTATTTTATTATATTCTTAGCAGTTGATTTTTTTCTCCATTACTGGTTTTAATACTTACTTACTTAGTTTGAGTTTTTTTGAATACCAAAAGATTTTTATTCAGTCACTGTCTTCCATACAAAAAGATTGCTCAATCGACACAGAATACAAATGAATGCTTATTATTTTAACAATAGTATGCCGTTAATAGAATTCTACCCGTAGTAATGGAATGAAACTACATAGTAATAATTTCTAGTATTTTTTTCTGAGAGATAAATTTTCTAATATGATGTGTTATATAAGTGATTAATTAGAATTTGTGAAGAACTTTAAGGGCAATATCACTATATCTTCTCGAAGACTTTTTGATCTTACCCGCTCTTTTATTGAATATGCTTCTGGGTCCTTTTTATCTCATATTCGCGCAGTGGTTTTCGGATTAGTATTTTCGAGTACAGAAATTAAACTTACCTCTAATTGGAAATTACAGATCCGGAATTTTGTATCCCGTTCAGTTATTAATTTCAATGTAGTGTGCCAGTAGAGGTAACTTTGAATTTTTTAACTGAACTCTTGTTGGTGGTTGGGGTACAAAATTAAGGTTCTCTAATTTTAAACGAGGTAAGTCTAACTTTTGTACTCCAAAAAATTAAGCCAAAATCTACTCGAAAATGAAATCATTCAAAAAATACCAAAAGTATACAGGAGTCCCGACTCCTGTATACTCTGGCATTTCAATTTAAAATTAATAGCAGCACGCCATGTAAGATTCGATTAATTATCTACTTCTGTAATTCATGAAGTTTGGTCAAGCGACAAGTAATTGTACTTTTTACTAGTAATCGATAACGAATTAATAGAACAGACAGATTTTGAATGATGCAAGGTTAAGGTAGAATACAGTAGAACATCGTTGTTTATTGCATTAAAAAATGTGAGAGACTACTTTGATACCGAGTTGTATTTAGATTTTTTCTTGATACTTGCAGACCCCTTCGAATACTCCAAATTTGGTCTCCGCGCTTGTGGAACACAATGAAGCCTTGACCGCGAAATTATCTCTAGTAGAAAAAGAAGAATCTGCCAAGCATGAGGAACTTCTGAACATGCAAAGTCAGCTGGATGAACTCAGAGCAAAAATATCTGAGACTGACAAAGAATCAGAGGAACTGGAAGAATCATTTAATACCAAAGACGAAGACGATTCAACCAGCTTCGAAATCCAAACACTTCTTGCGACCTACGAGAGACTTAAATCCGATGAAAAAGTTTTTAAAGAAATGTGTAATGGTGAACTGGAGAGACTGCAAAGTTTGGCCGCGCAGACACGTAATTCAGATTTCAAACATAATGGTTGCCCTTATTCCATGGCCGCTATGGCGTGGCTGTGATCCTTTATCGCTGTCTATATCTATATTATAAGATACAGAATACCGTCGACAACAACGATACATAATAGCGGATTCCTTCGTTAGTATCCTTAGGCCAAATTTCAAATTACGACGTATGTTGTTCTTCATGAAAAAATTACGTCAATATTTGTTTGTCTTTTAGGGGCGGCTTTCAATTAATGACTTATTGGTGTTGAATCGGAATGTACTGGACTTTTAATATATTAAGTTGTGTCATAAATTCGTAGCTCACATAATGCACAAGCACATCATTTGCGTCGTATCTTTGTTTTCAAAAGTATAAGTTTTCAAGTTTCTAGCTCTATCTGGCTCTCTCTGTCGAAATAGTAGATACCCATATTTGCTCCCAATACCTGTCACATATCTCAAATTGAGATTCTCAACTTTAATCTTTATTTCTCTATGTACTTATTAGGGATGGACCGAATAGTGGTATTCGGCAAAAACCGAATACCGAATATTCGTATTCGGTCCCGAACCGAATACCG
>JAQFYE010003538.1:0-15076 GCA_034694305.1 Protaphorura glebata
GCCACCTTCACATTATTTCTACACAAAAGAAAGTCCTCAAGAAATTGCATGTCCCGTCCTTCAAGATGCGCAAAAAATCCCATAGTATGTTTTTTGGCAGGTTTTGAAACCCGCATTCAGTTTTTTTATAATAAGGTATCCTAATTGGAGTTAGTCATTTTTTTCCCTAAAGATGTTACCCCTAGTAGTAGGAAAAACCCAATGCACAAAAGAATGGAAAAATAAAATCTTTGCAGCACCCTATCGCTGTAATCATATGAGAAATTCGACTTTCACTCTGACTTTCACTTACCGGTGAAAGTAGAAAGTAAATGAGACACTAATTTTATTTTCTTCCCTGAATTTATTAAAAGCGAATTTTAAGAGATATTATGAACTGGAACCTTCGTAAACATGCCAACTAATTTTCCCTAGGGTTGTTTTCTAATTTGTATTCCATTTTAGGAAGTCGTTTTTCTATAATTAGATTCAATTTTATGCAAGCACTCATCAAATAGTGTTGATAATGAGGATTCTGACAAGGGAAGGCAACAATTTCATGCAAAACTGCATGGAAAACATTTACTATCAGTTATTTTAGTCACTTTTAAATGTCTAAGCCTCTTGGAGCTTCTAATAATTACCACATTTCGGTCCCCTGACTTGCTCTGAAAAATGTTTCACATATGAAAACAATCCCTTGTAAATTTAATATTAACATGCGCGACAATTTGATTATTTTAGAAAAGTCGACTCTACTCCGACCGTTGGAAGATAAATTGGATATTTAGTCCGTTCATTACTTCCGTGGAGCTTCCTACTTGGAAAACGGAGGGACTCGACGATAGTGTGATTGTCTTTGTGAGAAAAAAATAAATCAAAATGCTAATTTTGCAAAAGCACTACCGTTCTGGGCCCACAAATGGGATGTGACATCGCACAATACCAATTTGTCACTTTTTCATTCGTTTCCTCATCATTTTTTGTCTTTCCTGTACGGTTAGGGGGAACCGAAGCCAATTCAATCCAATCCAATACTGCAAAATTCAATTTTTTAAAGAATACCAGTTTTCCACGTCTCGAAGAGTAAAATTTAGAAAATGATGAGGAAATATTGAACGTATTATCAAAACTTCAATTTCTGATTGTTTCCACGTCGAATGTCAACGTCGATTCAAAAATATAGTGCCAAATATTTCGGTTTTTCAATATTTTTAGCAAAAAGCATGTGAATGTCAAGATCTCCAGACGGTAACAAATGCCAATGTACCAAAAATAATTTTTTTCCCCTGCAGTATTAGAGTAAAACGCCACCCGGACGCCGTAATATCCAGGAGGTGTGATCCAGAAGTTGGCAATAAAATTTAACGGCACTCAAAATACCGAAATTGTGGTGCAGCTGTGTGCTCGTACAGTTTTGTGCGTAGAATCAAATGTAGATTTCCCGTATGCCGTGTGCCGCCCTCCATAAATATTTTTCTTCCTTTCGTTTTTTTTTTATTTGTATGTGTCGTGTGTCGAAATTCGACATTTGTGTTTAATTTATAACAGCATGTGGTCGTGTTAAATACGTGAACACGAAAATAGGATTCCATTGCGTGACTTCGTCGACGTGTGCCGCCATGACTTGGCTTGATTTAAACTTTTTATCAAATCCAATGTGCACTACACACCTCAATGTGCGCTCAGGGTGTTTCATAACTTTTTTTTTATTATCTAATGCATTTGATTGGCATCTCTCAACATTGACACGAAATGAAAAATATAAAATTTGGCACTCATTTCAACCCCTAATTTTTTAACTTTCGCAGGCACCTAAGACAGTATCGCTAAGATTGGCTTTGTATAAGGCATCGTTATCTAACTCATAATCACAAAGTTGAAGCGGTACTGCACAAAGGGCACGGCAAATAATCCCGCCAGAATTGGCTGCGTTTTGGATATGTTATAGCCCTTGACCTCCTGAACAACATTTCTGAAGGTCCCACCAGCCAAAGTTGCACCGTTTGGGCGCTAGGAATACACGAGGGGCATGTGCTACGCCCTGGGCGGATCGGCAAAGCACTTGCCCCCCGTGTAATTCTAGCGCCCAAACGGAGCGACTTTTGGGGGTGGGACATTCATAAAAGTTGTTCAGCAGGTCAAGGTCTATAACATGTCTAATACGCAGCCAATCCTGAAGGGGGATTATTTCCCGTGCCATTTGTGCAGTGTCCTTTAGGATTAACCAGTGGATTTATACCCAAGTTTTGGTATCGTAGAGCTATAATTATCGGTTCGAAGCGATGGTTCTGCCGTTGAAGATCAATGAAACGCTCTATACTTAATTTGTTGTATATCGTCAGGAAAATTTTTTCAGAGATTGACGAAAAAAGTACTTTATTTGTACAGACGACTTTAATTTTTTCGTGTCAGGGGATCGTGATTGGTATAGGAAGATAAATGGTTCTTGCTTATGAACCACCCTGTACAGTCTGATTTTAGTATTATAGTATGAGTTTGAGAAGGAAGAAGGTGAAAACAAATGTAGACACGAAGGGTGGAAGAAGTGAAGTGAATAAATCATCAAAATGATGAATCATGTCACAAATCAGGTTTCACTTCAAAGTTCAAATTCAGCAACGCCCACAAAAGTGAAAGCACAGCAAAAACCTTTCATTCCGAATTTTTCCCGTAAGAGCTCTAATGAATTTAATTTTCTAGGAACGAATTCTACCCAAAATTCCTAACTAATATTTGACAAGAATTTTCCCTGATATTTTAAAAAGTATGAGATATAGGTACATTTTATATAGCCAATTTCGATTTTGTACCATATTGAGTGCGGTATTTTGCGGGATCTTAATGTCTGTCCGAAAATAATAGAGTCCTCTGACGTCATAAAAATAACAAGTTGTTTTTATTGACACGTCAGTTTATCGAATTCCGGGTGTTGCAAAATATTACAACCCTACCAATTAGGTGGCCTGTAGTAAACATAAGTTATGATCAGGAACACCCTATTTGCAATTTCTCTGCAAATTCGCATGACAACCTTAGGAGTGCTGATTTGTCGGTGACGTCAGAAGACTCTATTATTTTTGGACATACATTAATGACAAACTGTAATGTAGCGCTTATTATTTCCGAAAGTGAAAAGATCTGGAGCTCTAGCGTACGATAAGGCTTCGGTTCGAAAGTGTAATCAGGGAAAGTTAATATTAGCTCATGTTTTGCTATGGAGATGAAATTAAATTAAATTACGAAGCCATTTCATATCCGCTCATCTCATCCCCCCACCTCACGGCCAAATGAATTCCGGGAAATGTTAATTGACTTTGTTCACATCTTATTTGCGCTTTCAATTACTCCTCTACTTCTACAAACACAATTTCAAGAATATTACGGATACTGTTCAAAATTCCTAGAATTGTTATTGAAAACAGCACATGGTAACCATTTCGAAGTATGTATACATTTATAATACATTTCGCTGCACCGTATTTTATATATGTCGTAGCCATTGATCTCCTCAACTTTTGTGAAGGTCACAATCCAAAAATATTATGGTAACTGCACCATACAAAATTAAAATTGATCAGTGCAACAGAAAATGGCATGAAATATTGTTGACAAGAATTGCAACTGCAAGTACTAAAATGCAGAAAGGAATTGCTTTCCAGATGGTGGTCTTATATCAAATGAAGAAACTTGGACAAAAACCAAAAAATAATAAGTACCCTTGCATATGTCACCTTGTAAGGGTCAATAATAATAATTTCTCGGACTCCTACTTAGAGAATATCTTACAAGGGATGATTTTCACATGTAAACTCAGATTCATGTTTATTTTGTGCCCGGACCACAAATATTAAGGTTGTGTCGTAAAGAAATATTTTCTGACAGCTATATATTTAAGATTTTCATATGAATTCAGATTTTTTCAAACATTTCTAGAATGGAACCAAATTTTGATCAATCTGGAGACGAAATTGTCGATTTATTAATGGCAAAATATTAGAAAATTCAGCTCCTTATACGGAGGAATCCAACTTTCTCATATTGGCAATGTATAACGACTGATTTGGGAAGGTATCTCTTGACTAAGAGTATTTTCCTACTACTAGGGGTACTTTCCGTGGGCCGCCATCCATTTTTCTATGAAAACCACACCAAAATGCTTGATGATGCTTTAGGTCCACGTATTTTAACTTCTGTGCAGTGCAGTTGTCTTTAAGTTTCTAGTCGTGATGAATAATCAACAGTTTGCACTGTTGTCAACATTCGGATTCATTTTTCACGTGAAAAGCGCTTTCCTTGTGTTCTTCGCGGAGAAAACAGTTAAGAACAAATATTCCCGAGTCCCCTGTCGTATTATTAGAAAAATTTATCTTAGTAGGGTTGGAATGACAATGGGAATGGGTCGTGCTCTCATGCACATGCACACACATAAAAAAGAATGAGTCTAAAACGCAGACGAAAGTGAAATGAAAAGTCCGTCCGAATTCTAAATTTGACTCGGACGGGGGACAAAGTTCACTCCAGGGTTTTTATCATGAGACGTTTATGCATTTCATACAGGTTCATGCATTTTATACAGGGTGGTTCATAACTTTTTGTCTAAGCCCTCGTAATATTGCTTGCGCTCTTCAATTAAACGTACTCACAAGGATTAGGGTAGCAGTGGGAGTATGAGGGACGCAATGGTTATGAACCACCCTGTACTTTACATTTCCTCTTTCAAGTCACAGAAGTCATAACAGCTTTTCTTGGAACCTGTGTCTGTCATCACCTTAAGAGTAATGGGAGGAAAACTAAGGGGAAAGTCTTAAGGATGGCAATCATGAGGACATTTTACCTAAAATACGACCCACCATGATTTCAGCTGTGAACTAGTCGACTTTTAAATGAATCCATGAATAAAAAACTCTTAAGAATTTTAAATTTATATGCAGGTTGGATTTTAGTGGAATTTTTGGTCACAGGACGTTTGACTTTCATTGTTCTGATTTTCTACGGTGGCCAAAGGCACACATTATATTGTAGAGATTGGCTTTCTTTTCATATGGCATTAGGGGAGGTGCCCCTAGTAGTAGGAATGAAATTTACTACAGAAAACCATAGAGTTTCTTTAACTCTATGCTGAAAACAAACAAACATTTCAGAGTTTAAGTGAGACCAACTCAAATTGCCGTGAAAATTGTTGAATCTGATTTTGTGAAATGAAAGAGATCAATTCAGATGGAATAGTGTTGAAAAATAATGGGATTCAATAAATAACTCTAAAGTCAGACGGGTGGAGAAGGGTGGAAGAGAAAAGAATAAGAAAAGGAGGTTTGGATGGAAGACAAAAGTCGATCATCTTTTTTCTCATGGCTGGTTTTGACACTCGTCCACTCCTGTCCTGAATGGCTTACGATTTGGCCAAGGAAATGAAATACGTCCTATTCAATGAAAAATCCACAACATGGAGAGAGGACAAAACAAGATGTGATGTGGAATCAAATGTGGGGCGAACGAGAGCTAAGAAAAAGCTCACGAGAGGAAAAAATAAGGACAAGAAGTGATAAAGAGATCGTGTGTCTCACAAGGGAAGTAGTTTTGGCGCTATTTTTTATACACGTTATAGCTCTTGAACAACTTTTGTGAATGTCCTACCCTCCTACCCCTAAAAGTCTCACCACCAAGGATCTAGAAACCATTTCCACTTTGTGAGGCCATAGGCTTCCGTGACGTCACAAAGTATATACATATGGCTCAGGCGTCTCTGGTGGCGAAACGTTCAAACTTATCGGTGTTCGACCTTCACAAAAGTTGTTGAGGAGGTCAGTAGCTACAACATGTCAAGTCTAGCTCCTGAACAACTTTTGTGAAGGTTCTACCACGATAAGTCTCGCCACCGAAGATCTAGAAACCATTTGCACTTTGTGAGGTCATAGGATTCCGTGACGTAGTCATGACGTCACGAAGTACATATGGCTCAGGCGTCTCTGGTGGCGAATCGGTCAAACTTCTCGGTGTAGGGCCTTCACAAAAGTTGTTCAGGTGGTCAATGGCTACAACATATCTAAAATGCAGCCATATTCAGTGGCACACATTTTGTCTTGAGCTGATATTGTATTTGATAGTGAAGTCCGATATTTTTGAACACCTTGAATGTGAATTGACAACCGCGCACTTTATCTTGTGACTTTGGGCGAAGAAAGTTGGAGAAAGTAAGAAAGGAAGAGAGAAATTGTCAGGCAAATATATATCGGACGTGTATTTCCATTTTTATTATTTTCTTTCTTCGCATCATTGAGCAAATGTGAGTGTGACGAAATACATAGGTCCTAGACTGACTACCAAGGTTCCACTTCAGCCACATGTAGGGCACCCGCTTTAATAAAACATTTTCTTCGAGGTTACCCACACTCACACATACATGTCTCAACGGACATCAACTACAAATATCACCGTGTACCTATCTAAATATAGGGTGTGTCGAAACTGTCTACAACTACTAAGTCACAAGTCTACACCCTATAATGTGACGTCACAGTTCTCTAAAAGTTAAGGCGGTCTCGACATTTTTGTTGCACCGTGTAGTTTCTTAAACCCAGCAGGTTCAATTTCGCGCTTATTTTTTCAGCTGAGCAAATTCTTGGCTAAGTAATCCTTAAGTTGACTAGGAATTGAACTCGGGACCTCATTTTACGGTCTAAAACTCCCACTCACTACTTTGAAATATGACCATTTAGGTTTAAAAATTCAAAATCAATTAAAAAGTATAAAAAAAAAGAGCTAAGTTTGCTAATGTTAAGCGTTCCGTTTGGATAACAATGTCTTGGTATAGATTGGGAGTATGTCGCGTGCATTTGAGTTCCAGGGTGGCCCTGATTTGGAGTCCAAAGTCGGATGATTGATCGGAGAGCTAATGATAGCTTTCTTGTATTACATGACTCCTTCGATTTAACGTTGTTCAAAATTATACATGTACGGGGATTTTCCCTGTGCAGAGTAATTGATATTAATCGTCGACTTTCTCAACGTATAAACCCTTTCCCAAGCGTGTCACGCAGTCTAAGAGGGGATATTTAGGGTGGTGCAAAGTTTTGCAGAACTTTTTTGTATATAAGCAAGTCTGAATGCAACGCATTTTTGAACCACCTTACAAACAATGAAAGGAACGTGAAACTTGTTAGTCAATGCGGGGGTGGGTGGCACGGACAAAAATGTGTAACGAAAGAGTTTGGGAGAAAATACAATTATAGTGACGGCATTGGCCGTGGCCGTGTGTCTTGGATATTTCATGTCAGACTAAAGTTTTGTTATTTCTTTCAGTGGGATGGTCTGGATTTGGCATGACAAGGGTCACTCTTGTTCCTTCAAAATTTTAGATTTCCAGGAATAGATAATTTTCATATTCTGTTTACTCCCTTCTAAATTCAAATTCATCGTTCAGCATTCACATTACCAGTTTTGGAATCAAGTTCTCAGTTAATTCAATATAACTTGACAACTTCAATGCAGGTACAGACTTGGGTCAATTACTTTAAAATGTAATGAATTACAAATTACACCCTCATTTCATTTCTGATTGTAATTAATTATAATTACAAATGCATGGAGAAATCTCGAAAGTAATTAACTACATTTGCAATTACGTGGAGAAAATTAGAAAAGTAATTAATTTCAATTACAATTACGTAATTGTAATTGAAAATGCAATTATAATTACAAATTACAATTCAAATTACTTTCTCGAAATGATGATTTGATGTGTGCTAACATCATAGTCACATCCTTGTATTTAATGGTAAAAATTTTAAGTACTTGTAAAAGTAATTGAGAAAAATATAAATTCAATTACAAATTACAATTACAATTACACACAATTTGTAAAGTATTTAATTACAATTACGAATTGCAGCTGCGATTCGGAAAGTGATTAATTACAATTACCATTACGTAATAAATTGTAATTTGTAATTGAAATTACAATTACTAGTGTAATTGACCCAAGTCTGTGCAGGTAAGCTCATACTGTCCAAACAAAAATATAAATGTCGATATTAAATAACAACCTAAATTTTGTTTGTTTGGACAGTATGAGCTTACCTAGTAAAAAACGGTTGTCAAGTTATGTTTGGCTTCTAGTGCGTATGATTGACAAAAATGGTAAGGGACTTTTAAGACGTTTCTTGGCGGAAATATTAAAATTTTTGGAAATTATAGTGCACGAATTCTGAGAATGGGTTTTGTGAGCCACTAACTGCAATAAACTAAAATCCTAATTTCTTAAGCCCTTTCGTTTAAAAACAATAAAGCGGAGGATTGTCCTAAGAGTCTACCTTGGCTTAGTTTTAATTAGGGACTTGACTATTAATAGACAAGACCTGCCTTTTCCGGTTCGGGTCTCGGGTTTTTTAAAACTACACGTACATGCACGGACTATGCAGTGGACCCATGTGCGTTGCGTTACCTTCTGAAACAATCAAGGACTAAATATGTTTTATGTTGTGTTGTTCAGTGTGGCATGAGGAAAAAGCATTGCATAATATCCAAAGTCGACAGGGTTTTGATTTTGAAATCAGATGGGGAGAACACCAGCCACTACCCACGCCACTCTTAACACGCAATTCTCCTATTCTCTTCTTCAACAGAAGATTTTTTTCTTCAGGTTTTGACTTTTAATTTTACTCAAACATGACATTTTTGGTCTTGGTTTCTGTCTCAAAATCTTAAAAGCCCGGTTTTTCGTTAAATGTTCCAATCAATGAAAAGTTAAAACTCAAATATTTCAGAAATATTTCTGAAAATTGCTCAAAATTCACATAAAGGGACAACACAAACGTTATGGGAAAATTTAGAGCCTTTGGAATTCCCTGGATTTTTGATATGTTGTAGTCCTTGGCGTCCTAAACAACTTTTGTGAAGGTCCTACCCTTAAATGTCTAACCGTTTGACAGTTAGAAATACACGGCCGGGCATGTTCAATGCCATAGGGTGAAAGCGAGAGTGAAATTTACAAAACGTGGCCACCTGTGTATTTCTAGCAGCCAAACTGTTAGACATTGGTGGTAGGACCTTAAGAAAAGTTGTTCAGGACGAAAAGGGCTACAACATATCAAAAATCAAGGGAATTCCAACCGCGCCCTAAACAACTTTTGTGAAGGCCCCTAAAAGCTTAACCGTTTGGCGGTTAGAAATGCACGGGTGGACATGTGCTATGCCATAGGGTGAAGGCGAGAGTGAAAGTCACTATACATGCCCACCTGGGTATTACTAGCGGCCAAACGGTTAAACTTTTGGGGGTACGACCTTCACAAAAGTTGTTTAAGACGCCAAGGGCTACAACATATCAAAAATCCAGGGATTTCCAACCGCGTCCGTTTTCCTATTGAGTTTAGGCATTCTGACCTCTCATTTACGGTATTCATTAATAATTTGATTACGATTACGCCCACACCAGGCCCAAAGTAAGTGCGGGAAATCACGACCGCATGAGGATTACGAGATAATTAAAAAATCCTTTCATTTTATGATAAAATCAATTTTGCCTCAATTTCTCCTCTCGTCGAGTCTAATTACTGGAAACCCTCCCCCTAGCATGTTTTTTATGAACACCTGACTAAACCACATTAAATCTGAGGACTGTGCCCGTGCCGTATGGGGCAGGTACGCGTACGGCGCGGTAATCCTACTCTTTTTTTCTTTAAATTAGAGTCAAACATGAAATTTTATACTCCATTCTCTGATGACTAACGAACTGTGCAAATATTTAACTAATGTGTGCTATTAAATCCAAGTACGTACCTATTTACCTTAGTCTGAGTGAAATGTCTGAAGTCGACCGGAGGTAGTAGAGCTATTATCATTTCCATTCCATTACAGCTAGTATTTCCTTCATATTCTTCTCCGTTAATCCTAGACCTAGTCGTAGACGTCCTCAAATTCCAACTCTAATAAAGTTTTCAATTCTATTCCAGAAATGAAATGAAATGGGCGGGCGTACGTACGTTAACATACATTTTCTTGAATCTAGTCTTTGCACGCAGTGCAAAAATTAGGAATACCGTAAATCTTGTAATAAAACCGCGGGCTTGTATTTGGAAAATTGGGTCAATCACTTTCTCCATAAGTGTGTACGGAGAATGTAGAGAGAGTACCCCAAATGTATTCGTGACCTAGGTTCGATTGAAAAGCGGGCGATTTTCAAGTTTTACAAAAACCGGGAGAGGCGAAAAATCAGAAAATAGTGAGATGTACATTTTTAGAGCACTAATAGCATTGTTTCTTCAAAAGCTGTCTTAATTGTGAGTCCAGTAATAGTCATTTAGCCAGAACATCGTAAAACCCGGGCATTTCTGATTAATCCCATTTGATTTTACGGTTGCCATGGGTTTTTGAGCTTCAAAAGGTAAGAATCAGTGCAAATTCCATGAGAAACAACAAAATACGTCCAAAATTTGAGACCCGACACCCAAAATCCCACCCATGACCAGAAACCTAACTTCTAAGACTTGCCTTTTTGAATAATGGTGTTCAAGATGGACACCTACCGTTGAAAAATGACAAATTATATCGCCAAAGCTTATCTTTGGCGAGCACAAATGACATTATTTTTTCGAAAATTATCTCGTGAGAGTCTAACAATAGCCTTGTAGCCAGAACTTTTTAAAACGTGGGTTTTTCTGATTAATCCCATTTGTTCTTACGGTTTATACAAGTTTTTGAGCTTCAGAAGGTAAGAATCTGTCCCAATTCCACAAAAAACAACAAATTAGGGCCAGACATGACCAGAAACCGAACTTTTACGACTTGCATTTATACAAAATGGTATTCAAGATGGACACCAACCGTTAAAAAATGAAAAAAAAGAAATATATCCCCAAAGCTTATTTTTATCAAGGGCTGTCAATAACTTACGCCCACTAATTAATAAATGGCATTATTGGATCATTTTTGTCACTTTCGGAGCCAATTTTGATGGCACGTGGCGTGAGAAGACGTATTTTCATTATTCCGACTCAGATTGGATTCAATTTTGTGGAGAGAAAGTGTGAAAAAGAGAAGATTGAGAGAAAGTGGGATTGGGTATAAGAATAACGTTTGGGGAAAGACAAAAGACATTGAGTGCCGTCCAAGGACTGATGACCACTTAGATAGAAATAAAATCGAAAATGGACAAAAACTTTATCCACTCTCTCAATCTCATCAAATTATCCAAAAGTTCTTTTTTGTGTTCTTCTCCCTCTCTAGAACCCAAGGAGAAAAATAAGAAAAGGGTTACTTCAGTTCAATCCCAATCCCACTCGTCATCTCAAATCTCAGCTGCTAAAGTGAACTTCTTATCCCACATGGACCAGCAGGCAATGAAACTATCTATACACAAAGTCACTCCTTCTCACTTTATTCATAGGGTGGTTCATAACTTAAGAAATGTGGTTGCTAGCAAGGCGGTTCATAACAATAGAACATAATTTCACACCTTCATTTATCCGATATTTTTCTATTTTCTCTATATTTTTGCTGTTTTAACCGCATATTTGCTATTCTTGGCCGATATTGGTAACGTTTGTCTGATATTTCCTATGTTTGTCCGATACTTGCTAGTTTTGTCCGATATTTGTTACCCCTGTCCGATGTTTGCTATTTTGGTCTGACATTTGCTACGCTTGCCTGATATTCGTTATTTTTGCCCGATATTTCCCACGTTTGTCCGATACTTGCTAGCTTTGTCCGATATTTTCTACGCTTGTCTGATATTTGCTATTTTTGGCAGATATTTTCTGCGCTTGTCAGATATTTTTTTATTTTTGTTTAATATTTGCTAAGATTGTCCAATATTCTCTATTTTTGGCCGATATTTGCTATGTTTGTCCGATATTCACTATTTTTGTCGGATATTTGCTATGTTTGTCCGATATTCGCTATTTTTGTCGGATATTTGCTATTTTTGGCCGATATTTGCCACATTTGTTCCAATATTTACTATTCTCCAACATTAGTTATTCTCTTCCTTTGTGTATTTCCTATTTATTTTCTCAATATCAAGATGGACTGCGAGGGAATGCACCCTAGTAGCAGGTAAAACGTACAAAGCATATTAGATCAACCATGGTACATTTTCACAGTCGGAACGAACCGAGCCTTCTTTAAAGCAAAATTCCAACTTATTGAAATAATATACATATGTCCGACCGCTTTGTTCCGTTTCAACTGAAGGGAGGCAAAAACTAGTGAACTACCTTGTACAATTACGACTCAAAAGAGAGAATAACAGGTTGCAGGACCCTGCAATAAACTTTTCCCACACTTCATTGTGTACTAGTGGTAGAATGGACGAAAGAGCCGACAAGTACTTCAAATCTTGACTGAAGAAATGAGATTGTGGTTAAAATACACAATCATGACAATTCACGACGTCCACTCACGTCACAACTCATCACCACCAAATACTTGACGAAAGACCAAATAGAAGTTTTGGGTTAGTTTTGATGACACATCTCAAAATAGCTCAGCCAATCCCAATTTCCCAGAAAATAAAATAATATACACGTTCGTACTACCCATAAGGGAAGATTTTTTCAAGTAAAAATCAGACGAGCTCAAATCCAACACAAGCGATAGGCGATTAACATGTGGAAATGGTTCCTTGTGACGTTCGTCAATTTTTTTTTCTCCGTAAAAATAGGACCGTGGAGAAAAAAACAACTCTCACAGTATCTTTTTTCTAGGGATTCTAGAATTCGGACTGGAAAGATGCTCCAGAGACGAAAAACAAAGGAACTGTGGAAGTGGAAGTTCTTGGACTATTTCTGTTTCTAAATCGGAGTCATTCATTGACTTGGAAACACAAGCTCGGTGAGAAAATGGACATCTGTGGAATGAGTTTTGTCTGGATTTAACGTTTGAAACAAATGCAATGCAATGAAATCTATGAGATTCTATGGACGCGCGAGCTACTTATAAATACGTGTAGTGTGAATAAGCCTCGTGTCTCGGGCTTTCCTTCTCCTTTCTTCTCAATTCTATCAAAAAATATACTAAGAAGAAAAATACCGTGTGACAAATTCCCTGGCTACTTACCACATTTACAAGAATATAAATCTCCTTGAGATAAAATAAGAAAAAAAATGACCAAGGAAATTTCAAAGGACACAGCACATTCCTTATGGGAAAATGTACGCCGTTCGAATTCCTCCGATTTTTAATACGTTGTATATGTACTCCTTGTGACCGTGAACAACTCTTGTGAAGGTCCTACCCCAAAAGTCTAACCGTTCAGCCGCTAAAAATACACCGCTGGGCATGTAAAATGGCGTATAGTGACTTTCACATTCGCTTACACTCGCTTTTACCTTACATGTTCATCTGTGTAGCCTTTGCAGCCAAACTGTTAAACTTGACGGGGTAGGACCTTCACAAAAGTTGTACAGGATCACAAATTGAAGGAATTCCACGGATTACTTAATCCAAAAGCATGCACAGATGAGCATGTAAGGTGAAAGCTAGTGAAAGCGAAGGTGAAAGTCACATGACGGCATCTTTCATGCCCACCTGCGTCTTTTAGCGGAGAGACGGTTCGTCTTTTGGGGGTAGGACCTTCACAAAAGTTGTTTTGGATCACAAAGCCTACAATATATCAAAATCAAAGGAATTCAAGCGGTTGACTTTTTTAATAGCTACTACTTTGTATGAAATTCGATGATTTGGTTCCCTTGTGAGTTAATTAATCCCTACCTGTCATTCCAGAATTAGGATAAGTTTGAAACAGTAGAGGGTAGCTTTGAGGGCAAAATCCTGAAGTTTGAGTCAGAGTCACCGACCGGCCCGTGCGACCGGATTAGGATTGTCAAATATCCCGGCAGCCAGGATTCCGAAGAGTAAACATTCATTTGTATTTGTACGTACGAAACGTAACGTAACATGGGACAAACATGATTAAACATTCGTGGATTTTGATTTGATTGAACACGCACGCAATCCAAGGCTCCCCGCCCCCGGCTTACTTACATTAGCGACCGACTCAACTGTCGAATAGATTATAATTCCACGGAAGTCCAAAGTCCTCACCCAAATTCACTCTGACTTTGTTAATTCTCTCACAGAATGAAATGATATCAAAATTCATCATGGAAATGGTGGAAAATGAAGTTTTTGCTACTACTAGGGTACCTCGTATCTAAAATCAACACTTTACATCAAGGGACGTCGACATAGACCTCCTGGCATGATTCTGATGAATTTTTTAGATAAATTTTAAGGTACAGAAAGTCTGGCATGTCCTGATTTTTTAAATATCCGCGAAATTAGTTTTTGCATGATTGTTATCTATTTTGGTGCTAGATTTGCGTGCATGGGTTTGGAATTTGATTCCAACCCAGCAGGAAACTCTTGTTTTCCTCATTCCTGTCTCTTTTTTGTCCTAAAGAAAGGATTTTGTTGTGACTTTGTTCTATTTTGCTTGAGAGTGAAGGGATTGAACTCCAGTCCTAGTCCAAAATCAAATTTAGTTTTCCATCTTGAGACTTGGCCGGGCTGAGGATGAGATAGACTGAAGACACAAGAGCAATTTCCTTTCACAGCAAGCTACTTCACTTATTACTCTGTCCCCAACTCTAAACAGCAGTGTCGGATCTTGGAATTTATTTTCTAGCAGTAAAGGCGCACGTAGTCTAAGTTACCCCAACTTGGTGCTCACCCCTTGATTGCCCAAACTTGGTGCTCACCCCTTAATTGCCCAAACTTGGTGCTCACCTCTTAATTAACCCAACTGAGTGTTCACCCCTTAATTAACCCAACTTGGAGCTCACCCCTTAATTAACCCAATTGAGTTTTCTGCTCTTAATTAACCAGACTGAGTGCTCACCCCTTAATTAACCCAACTCAGTGCTCCCCCCTTAATTTTAATTAACCCAACTGAGTGCTCACCCCCTATTTAACCCGACTGATTGCGCACCTCTTAATTAACCCAAATGAGTGCTCACCCCTTGATTGCCCGAACTAAGTGCTCACCCCTTGATTGCCCGAACTAAGTGCTCACCCCATGATTGCCCGAACTAAGTGCTCACCCCTTGATTGCCCGAACTAAGTGCTCACCCCTTGATTGCCCGAACTAAGTGCTCACCCC
>JAQFYE010003539.1:0-15075 GCA_034694305.1 Protaphorura glebata
CTATGTGTTAACTATCTAGCTATCTAGTTATACGGAGTATCTATGTGTTAACTATCTAGCTATCTAGTTATACGGAGACGGAGTATCTATGTGTTGCGCAGCAACACATAGATACTTCGTCTTACGACGGTTTCTTTGTGTTCTGTGTCCATTGGGCAATTTTTGTATGAAAGACAGCGACTGAATAAAAAATTGTTTAGTATTCAAAAAGTATATAATATTTTGGAATGGGTACATGCGGCGTTGCACAGCGGCGCCAATACGAAGGGGTCGCTCCTGGGTGAGGTAGGCACTAAATTGTTCTTTTTGAAACCATGGGTCTGGCACAAATAGCAATTGTTTTTCCGTAAAATCTTTCTTACAACTTCGGGTATCTAGCCTTGCTAACAAGGCTCAGGTTTTCTAGTTATATTATATTTTCTGTAGCTGATGTGTAATAGTTAGACAAGATTTGCGTGTCAGATCTAGATTTTCGTAATTTATTTCCGCGGAATGCTCATCCTCCAGTTTTCTTTTGTCGAGGTAATCGAGACGAAAAAACTAATTTGACCGCTGTGCGCTGCCTAATATTGATAAAATCGCTGACCAAAACTCTAAGAAGGATCCAGCGGCGCTGACAAATTGAAACAATCCACGCACGACATTAACGCAGGCTTCATATTATGTAAGTTAGTGTGATCTCTGACTTAAACATTTTGAAACAAGTTTTTTCTATTGTTTACAATTCCCATTTACCATTATAATACATGTTCATCTTTTCCAGTTTGAGGAATTTATGCACGTGCGACTTTTTCGTAGTATTTTCACTCGCCTTGCTAAAATTGAAACCAGTTGACCTTCCCGTATTTATGCTAATCTGTTAAGGAGGTTGGTCCATTAATCACGATATAAAAGCACCCGATTCAACCTGGAGTTTAAGTCGGTTTCTGTCTGTGCAGGACTATCAGCAGGATTTTTCTCCCAAGAGAGTAAGGATTTGACGATTTGACAGAATTAGTGCGAAGCCAATTTCAGATCACAAATTCTTGTGCTATTTGATAATGGCATTGTCGACACTTCTGGTTTTTGCGGCTCTTGTAGCATGTAAGTTTCCTTCCAACTACCATAGTAAAACCGTGTGAATATATTCCAGTTTGTTTGAAATTATGGGTTTTCTTAACCAGTTACAACTGGTCAGGGTTTCTTTCACCCAAGGCAACAGCAACAACAACAGCCTGGCTTACAGTTGCAACTGAATGGTCCTAGGATACCGCGTCTCAGATCTTTATATGGATCACCTCAACGTAAGTCATACGATTTTGATAAGATTATTTTTATTAGATTTAACGGAGTCAAGTGGCAACTGCAATTGTGAAAAGTTATCACGATTAAAGCGCAAGCAAGGGTTCGTAAAACTGGCATAGAGCGAGATTGTACTGATCAAAGAAATCATCTCAAACGGATTCGGAAAGGATCCATAATTCGATAAACAACAAACAACAGTTGGTGTAAAAATACATTAGAAAACCTGGTTTCTCCTGAATATGAAATTTGCAATCGGGTCAATGCCTGGTTTACCGACATCGACATGTTCACGTGACAATGTATAATCGGTAGCTCTAACTAGAGGTGCATGGGATTATCTAGAACGCTATCCTAAAGCCGAAGAGCAATACAGCCATCCAGCCGACAGAAACAGTCGTTACAGAGCCGCTGATCCTGAAGAACTTACAAATGTTGATGTGGCACCAGCGTTGGAGGAAAATACTCTCCAGCAACCAAAACCTGTGCGTTACAATAGTATGTACCCACTCACCCCACCGTCGTTAAAATTCAGATTCGGTGCCATTTCCGACATGGATCAGGAGTCCAAAGATAAAGAATCCATGGATCCAAATCAGAAATGGGTCGCTTATTTGAATGAAGGTAGCCTGTACGTTCAAGAGAACAGGGAGGATCCAACAAAATCCACTGTGAGTTTCCTGAAATAAGTTTAAGGCATGACGATACTAATTTTGGATCGTGGGAGAACCTAACATATTTTGTTTATGTTTATAATGAAGGTCAGTGTCGAATGGGACGCTAACAAAACTCACACCCTCAAATCCGGTCTTGCATATTCTGGCAGAGGTATGGAATTGTCCACGCTTAACGTTTTTAATGGCAAATTATATTCTTGCGATGACAGGACCGGAGTTGTTTATGAGTTGCCTATGAGTAACAGTATGAAAATTGAACCAGTACCATGGGCAATCCTTGCTGATGGAAACTTCACTGGCACTAAAGGTATTCGATTTTATTTCTTGATATCTCATTAATTGATATCAAACCATAACAGCAAGGTGACAAATCGCGGTATTTTTCATAACTGAGTTTTTCAAACCGTTGGAGCCATAGATGTTTCCAAATATAAACATGTGTCGCTAACATGCTACCACGGAACGACACACCCGAACAATTTAACAACTGTTTATGTACCGTAGGTTTCAAATGCGAATGGGGTACCGTTAAAGACGGCGACTTCTGGATCGGTGGTCATGGAATTACTATAGCGAACTCCAAAGGCGAAGCAGTGAGTAAGAATCCAAAGTTTGTCAAGAGAATTACTCCAGATGGAGCAGTGACACATTTGGATTGGTCTAACAATTTTGATAAGATGGCAGCAGCTCTTGGTGTTCATTTCCCAGGTAAGGGTCAATGACAGGGGTAACAATTCATCCACTTCCACGCTGAAATCCGATCTCAGATTTCTTTCCAAATTCGGAGTACTGATGAATACTGGCGTCAAATAAACAAAGGAATATATGACCAACTTATTTTTATGTAGGATACGTCGTTCATGAATCTGCTGGATGGAGTGAGTTGCTACAAAAGTGGATCTTCATGCCACGAAAAGTAAGCAAAGAACAGTTTGACGAAGTTAAGGATGAGAGCGCTGGAAGCAACGTTGTTATTCTAGCTGACGAAAATTTTGACGATGTTCAAGTGACACACATCGGAGCATTAGTCCCCACACATGGGTTTGCAAGCTTTAAATTTATTCCTGGAACTGATGATCGATTGGTTGTCGCTCTCAAGTCCATGGAAAATCAAAACAGTGCTGAAACGTACATAATGGCATTTGACTTGCAAGGCAACGTTCTCATGGAAGAAACGAAATTCGCGGACCAGAAATTTGAGGGAGTAGAATTCCTTTAAATAGCTGACAATGAAATGTGAACACGACACGCCAAATTACATAAGTGAACGTCTACCAGGATGTCATAGCTTAAACAAAACTTAAATTCGTGTTACTTTTATTGCATAAATTATCAATTCATCATGTTATATAACGCCTCCAAAATTAGTTGCTTGACGAGAACGCATACAGGTAACTTTAAATAAAAATGCACAACTTCATAAAAGAATTAATCATTCACTGTTGAATTATAATACTCACGTTTACAAATAGAAATCTACAAACCGGTTCGCCTTGATTTGCGATTCTCTCGAGTTGCGCTTGCACGCAACCTGCACCTGTAGGGGTTGCTATATTTTCAGTCAAAAATTGAACCTTTTGGGCTTTGTACTTACGTATCGTCCGTCGACTGGGTTGAACACCTGTAGATCATTTCATTCTTGGACGATATGTTTGCATATGAGAATATTACAGGGTGTCAACGAAAAAGCGCACATTTGTTTGATGATATTTTGGCTTAGTTACGAAGATTTACATTACAGGCAATGGGATTAAACCACCCAACAAAAAATACCCAAACCAATGTACGCTTTTTCGTGGACACCCTGTACATATTTTTTAGTGCTTACGGGTTTTACCTAACACCGCTAGATTTTGCAACAATATTTTGTAAAGTAAAGTATTTAACTCTAGTCAGTGGCTCAACAATGAAATATTCTATGTATCTGAATATGTAGGATCGGAACACCTCTCCAAAAAAGTGAGAAAGGTGATACATTCGTGTGTATGGCCCAAGGAACGTTCTGTCTGACTCAAATTTGCTCAGTGAAGTTCAAAGGTAACTTAATTAATGTCGAATTATTGTCCAAATTGACTTCATGCACATGTACATGATACAAAAGTCACCCTGGGGGCATCAACCCGGCTTTGTCTCCATTTCCTCAACCCTCTCGAATATAATTTTATTTTGCTATAAAGTATTACATTCCCAGGACGAACATGCCATGTTATGTTATTGGTTATCGCCAAAAAGTTCCTCAAAGTTTAGGGTGGTCGAAGTCGATGCCGCGCGGCACTTCCTCCATAAACGTTTTTTGTCGAGGAAAGCGACTGGTATTGAATACCAAATACCCAAAATGCAGTTGAGCGTCCGCAGTGCAATTGCAAATTGTAGAGGCAATTCGCTCGCACCCTTTTCCTTTCTTATTTTGCAAGCACTTTCTCCCGTCGTAACACGTACGTTTTTATCCTAGGAAAGAAAATGACCGGGGAGTCGAGTCCATGCAATGGAATTTGAACGAGAAAGCATTTCATAAGCTCCAGGGAAATACGTAGAAAAAGAAACGACGACAAACCAACCGACCCGGGTTCCCCAGAATTCTACAGTTCTAGTACTCCGATTTGTCTTGTCCGGGTCGGGTTTTTCCTTTTACCCGGGTTCCAGGACTTTCACCCAGAAAACTAGAACAAGGCAACGTTAACGTATCGGACTTGTACTTTTTGTAATACTAACTTCGAGATGGTAACCCGGATTCTGGATTTCGTGCGAATTCATTTTTTTCTACGCTCACATTCGCATTCATTGATCCTAGACTGGGACAGGGAGAGAAACTCAGGCCAGGATATAGTGAATGGGTGAATGAACATTCATTAATGTCGCACAGCAATGTGCGACATTATTTCGGCAGAAAAGAACGAAAAAGGAAGGATGGATTATTCGTACGATTTCAGTTCTGCCAGACCAACCAGAATAAAAAAGTCTTCAGTCAGTCTTGGTCTAGAATCTAGTATTCTAAGATAGTAAAAATTCCACACAAATGGGGAGTCGTACGTACTCAGAAGACCCCAACTTCCTCTCTTAAAAATACTTGAAGAAACACAAAGCACTTTTTGTCTAGAGATTATGAACTTTTGCCAGAATCAGGCAGAACAGAATCCCCGCCTTGTACCAGCACTAGTACTGGTGCTGAGTGAGTACGATGAACACAGCCAGCAATTTCATTGACATCACTAAATTCCAGAAGTCTAGATTCTAGAGGCGCCTAGCCGGAATTAATTTGGTGAGGGGTTTAAAAATTCACCCGATAAGCCCACTTTTAAATTAGAGAATTCCGAAACAGGGTCAAATAATCGCAATGAAAAATAGTAGCATAAAAAATTCTGGAATAGAAGACAAATCAGTTAGCCTGGCTCCGAAAACTTCGTATAATATTTTCTTTTATTCAATCAAGTCAAGTCACGTTTAGATTAATGTAATAGCTGGTTTAATTTATATTATATATTTTTTTGAGTTGTATTGTTACGTATATTATTACGAACATATGAACGCTTGCTATTCAAATTCATGATTCAGATTCACGCATGCGGACTTTATAATATTTATAATTTATTGAATAATAGTGACAAATGATTGAAAGTTTCTACTGTGCTCATAAAACTGTAATTAATGAGTGTGAAAAAAGTATCCACTACTATATAAAAAACGTAGGAACGTCAATTTTGATTGGATTAACAAGTCATACTATTCAAAATAAAATTATCGTTCTTATACGGGAGAGAATAATCAGAAATTAGCTAAGGCGGATGGCTGCAAAGGGTTTTTAGAAAATGTGAAAAGGGTTTGTAAAAATTGTAACTGGTAAACGGCTCAAGAATTCTGTAGAAGTAACGAAGTAAGTCTATGAAACAAAATAAGTTAATCAAAAAAATACTAGAAACAAAACATTCCATCGCAAATTCACGTACACTCACTCAAAACATAACGAAACATTTTTTCCAAACAAAACGAACAACGACAACGGTTTTGTGACGACGCGACGTGACACGTGAATATGAATGACCGGACTAGACGGTGGAACACAAAATATTTGGCACACTAATACTACTACATACTCCAAACTTCATTGATACCTGGTAAAACTCTGATAACTGCCAAACTTTCCTACTGCACTAAGATTCTACGATCTATCACAATAACATTACAAATAAACGAACAAATAAACAGTAAACAGTTAAGAATATACATTATTTGCAACTGCTGCGCGTATGCATTTCGTAAGTAACCTTAATAATTATTAATTTGATTACAATATGTAACCACTACATATATTTCTGATAAACTCTTGCTCACGACGAAATATCCGGTCATCACCAGGAAACGGGAAGTTGTACGGGCGCACGCGAATCGATAATTCTCTACATTGTACAAACTGCGCACGTCGTTACAATATCGCCTGTGTCTGAGCATGCGCCCGCACATTCCGCACTTCTAAACATTGACACCACACATCGTACATCGTCATATTTTCTCTGCACAATAAACACTCCAAAATCTTACTTTTTACAAATTACATACAAGGTTTGGTTGAGCACGTATAATTATAGTGTTGCCTCATCCGTACAAAAAAAAGTGCAATCGCAATGATTAAAATTTGTTATTCACACCATCGTAATATTCCTTTTCTTGCTATTGACGGACGTGAGGGAACCTTGTAAATTGGGGTTATACTGTAAATGGCTATTATGGGAATTAATAGCCCTTTGAGGGTAATGAGACATAATCCCACCGGGTACTTTATACGGCGGAGGATGAATTGGGTAACTATCAATTGTTCTGTAGTTATCCTGATCACTGTCAGGTGGCGTGTCATAGTCCGTCTGCCCCTTGACAGACTTGAGCGTAGGGTCAGAGGAGCAGCTCTCATAGTCAGTCAATGTTGCTCTTCTCCCTGACATTGAGTCCAAGCTCGTTTTTCGATTCTCACTGATGGAACGAAATGAGCGTGTTGATGACCCGGGAGACCCGCCCCCTTCATGATGATGATGCGAATGTCTTCCACCTCCTGGATTTTGGACTCCATTGTACCCATAGGTCGTAGGGTGATGTGGGTGAGCTTGGTTTGACTGAGCATAAATACTTTGTCTCTTCTCATGCTCTTGAAGTAGTTCACTCGCAGACCAATGAATTGGGGCTTTAGTGTCAGAAATCGTTGATATCTTTGTGTCTGTTGACCCCATACCTTTGGTTGATCGTCGACGACAATAAATACAAATGAACAGACCTATAATTAATAACAGAAGTACGACACCTCCAGCTATTATCAGAATGAGTTGCAACGTTGTTAACCCGCCGTCTCCCCCCGTACCGTCTTCTTTTGTTGATGCACCACCGTTCATTTGAAGCTCAGAATTTCCAGCTACTCCATGACCAGCAGAATTATCTGAAGGGGGAGGCATTGTTCGAACTTCAACGACGTTTGACCTTTCCCCTGCTCTGTGTCCACGATCCACAGCAACGACAGACAAGAAATAAAGTTTGTAACCAGGTAGAGTGACGGTCAAATTAACATTTGACCCTGCTTGTGATGTGGCCAAAACGTCTTCTGTACGTATTGGTAGCATTCGTCTCGTCTCACTCCAAGAAATTTGATACTTGTGAGGAAGCCCTTGATCGTAGTCATCACCAGGTGAAGTAAATTCCAACATGACTCGAGTATCGAAAGATTGGATTACTCTCAAGTTGCCAATGCGAGAGGGTGGATACAGACCAGGGTCCTTAGCATTTAGAATCTTGACCATGTAAGAATAAATGACTCGTTCGTTGTACGGCATTGTTCGAAGAGAGCTTGGAGACGGCGGTCTTAAAGTGCTTCCACAACACAAGGGCGGGTTCTCCAGTTTGCCACCCGCAGTGTCTGGTCCCAAGTAGCGAGCTCGATATGGTGACGTCTCTACTTTAACAGTTATGTCCAACCAAGCAGTTGTAGAAGCAACGGCTGGAAGAATGTAGCGAGAATAGACGCCATCTCCTTGTGTGAGGTCCGGATCTGAGATTTAATAAAATACATCAATTAATCGCAGGAACTACGATTGCAACTTCTTGAACAACTTCGGATAACAACTTTGAACCAAAACCGTCATGAAATAATCGGAAGCGTTTGTCGACATATTTTATTCGAATTCTTTTTAGATTAATTTCCAGATTTAGTATTTAAATAGCTTCCAGTAATATCTAACCTTACAGATTTTAAGAATAGATTGGACCGTTAAGGGTGTCGGGCTAGAATATTCAAGGGATATCACAGAAGAGCAAGTTGCAGAGGGTACACGTGTCAGAAATTATAGGGTTGAAATAGCATTTATGGCTAGCTTGCCAGTGCCAATCATATCACCTCACAGACTGAAAAACACGCTAATAAAAGTAATTACCTCCGTTGCCATTGTCCAAGAGGGCGACACTCCAATTTCCATTCACGAGAGCTACAACATCAGCCCCAATCACTGGGGAACTACCACGCTTCACGTCAGCATAAAGAATGAGAGGCATGTGGGCTAAATTGACAGTTCGTGTCTCTTCACTGAATTTTAAATAATGAAGAGAATTAATAAAACCACGAATAAAATGTATAAGGAAAGAAATAGTAATACATTAGTTCACTTACACATTGGAGAAAAGTCGAACCGTCAAATCTTCATTTGCATTAGTATTTTCCACGCTCGTCAAGACTTGAACGAAGTGAGACTGATGACTATCACCAAGTCTTTGGATGCGATATCTCCAAATGCCACTGCCAAAGGAATACATGAAAATACATTAGCATTAAATGGTAATTATTGCTGAATTCAAAGAATTCTTTAAGAAAATCCTTACGGCTGGTCAATCTGTGCGTCGATCTTAATCACGTTGATGTCGTGAAGATATGATAATTGGTCCGTGTATTTAACTCCAGTTGGACTAAATAAAAGATAACAAGAAAAACCGTTCAAGTAATCATTATTATTTAACCCGACAATTATCCACATTCTATGCATTAATTTCCATTCCTTTGAAAATAAGCTCTAAACCCTGCTGTTTTACATCTCATGCGTTCTCTGGTCACTTTATTCGAAGGAGAAAGAAGTGAAAGTTTAGTGAAAGTACAAACTTTCTTTTCATTACTTTTCTTTGATTTTAGGATTTGTCTGACTCAATCAATCGGTGTTATTTTTAAAAAGAATAGACGTCATATTCCTTGCAAACGATTGTTCATTAATAGAAAAGTAAAAAGTAATAATTCAAATCCAGACATTCATGACATGAAATAAATTGAAAATTTTCGCATGTGAGTTGCTAGCCCCGTACTCATTTTCTCAGAAAAACATTTAATTAAAAAATTGATTACCTTGTCAGTTCCACTGTATTAACTTTAGGGTCGATAGGGTGTGCAACATAGATATAGAATGAGCCAGATTCTTTGGTCGCGAAATAGCTGAAGGAAGATTTGACGAACGATGGTGCATCACCTTTAAATTCCTCTTGATGAATCTGCAATGTGCAAAACAAAAACTGTGAATTCAAACACATCAACATATTCATTCGTTGTCGCAGTCAAATGTTGAAAGTCTTGTACCTCTGAGCGTCGAGAGTCAGACCAAAAAAGCAACTCTTAAAATATTCATAAACAGTGTTTTAAAGTATATACGTACATGAACAATGAGTACTTTCCTTTTCTTTGCTGAACAAAATTAGGTTAGACTACTGAAAGGAAAGCAAAAGGAAACTCAAAACCTAATCACGTCACAAGAAATTCAGTCCGTCTAAAAAACATTAGATTAGACTAGACTAGAAACATTGGGTCGAAAAGCAAATGCAAGGCAATAGAACTCAAAACTAAAAGCAATTCCTTCTTCCTTCACTTCGTTTTCGTACTAGAAATAAAACTTCTCAACTTTTAAATTAGTGCAATTTTGAAACTTTGAACAATTCAGAGTCATAAACTCATGAAAAGTTTATGTGGAACTACCGGAACCGACCCCACGAAACGAACCGACCAGTACGAGTTAGTTGTTATAACTTTTACGGAGATGCTTTTGCTTTTACATTACAATTCCCATTACCCTGTAGGGCAGGGCTCAAAATATTGACTTTGTCTCTTTGTCATGCAACCAGATGAAATGAAACCGAAATTCTAGAAATTAAAGACGGAAAGATGGCATCGTAGCATGGCATATTGAGATAACTGTTAATGTGTCACGGGCACGAGTAAACCTTTAGGATTTGGCCAAATAATCCCAGAGAATTTGGTCGTTGTAATTAATAAACAAATGCACGCATTTATTAATATTCACAGCTCAGGAACAATAGTCATCTCAAATTGTCCAACGAGAAATGCTTAGTTTATGCATTTTAACTAGGGAAAGTACTCTAATAATTGGGTGTTACATTTTTTAAGCTGCCACCCTACACTGTCTACCCGTGGGATAGAATCAAGAGTGCCGTATCATCGTGCTCCAATAGTAGAGTTTCCCGGCTGTATAGCATTGTGTAGCCGTTCGGCTGGTACATTACATTACAGAGATCCGGAGAAACTCACTTAAAAATTTAATAGGCTTGCACCTTTGTTTTGATTTTCGCAGAGGTCAGATATTATTTAAAGTGAATTTTTGCTATTTCTTAAAAAAATTAGCGAAGATGAAAAAATTAAAGCAACGAAGTTAGTTAAAGGTTAAAGTTTCCTGTAATGTTAAAGTGAATGCAGGATTTCAGATGTACTCTCCAGACCGCACTGCCATCTCCGGGATATTTGCTTCAACTATAACTCTCCTATAGGCAGACATGTAGTGACCTATTAATTTCTGGTTAATGGTCTACTTTTGACATCAAGTTGACCTTTTGTCTGAATCACCGGATTGCCTGGGACAGACATCAGAACAATTAAACTTTATTTAAAACTTAAAGTCTCCTCGGTCGTCACTCCTTCCCATTTCCTCGGGTTCTTCCATTTGCAATGCAGTACCTACTATGGAATGTTCCCTCCCAATTTAAGTTTGGTTGGTTCCCTTTTCGTGACACAATAACTGTCACTGTCACCGACACTCTCGACTAATTAGAGTTGAACAAAGCTAGTCTGCCAATGCCACCTCTTCCTCTACCTTTACCAAATGATGGGGTCGGGGACACCGTCACCACAGACTGAGTCTTTGAGTGTAACGCCCAGAATAAGTCAATGCGGAGTTTGGAGACACAATTTACACTCGGAACTAATAATGAGGCCAGACACTAATTATTAGCTTATCGGAATTAAGTGACAACCATTTCCAAATTCACGCGGTCGGTGTTGGGTCCTCGTGTTATTGTCAAATGGAGTGTGACAGAAATCGGGCGAGCCTTTAATGTTCAGCTAATGGTGCTCACATAAATAAATACGTAAGCCGTGTTGGATGCGGTCATTCAACCCTGACCTTTTCCAGAGGTCTCAAATGTTTGTTTGGAATAACCGAATTCTGAAGAGTTGATGTTGCGAATTATGTGACGTAGGATGATTTTCGGATGTCAAACTTAAATCAGACTTAAACCTTTATAGTGACACATAGACATGCTGACGGAAAGTTCGGCGACATACATGAAGAATTTCTAAATTCTCAAATAACTGACACTTCGTCCTCTCTTCAATTCTACCGACTCCTATGATAATGTCCCAACGCACTGCTTGAAATTAGCATTCAAAAATAATTTTCTACGTGCACCCAAGTTTTTATTTGTGGCTGGGGCCCTCATGCCGAATAATGTTCCTATCATAATTCGCCATCTAGTTAAATGATCTAACAAAATGTTCCAAACCAAGTGTATTTCGGAGCACATTTTGGCCTGTCAATTTGTTCCTCTTCGAATTGTAGTAAACCCACACTCCAGTGTGTACATACGGTGGAATGAAGTTTAAGTTTGACGAAATTTAGTTTGAGTCATGAGTCATTTCTTTCGGCTTTTACTAGACTCTCTTTGACATATATTTCAGATGAAAAAGCGGAGAACTGGAGTCTTAGAACGGTTGACAGGGTAGCCAGAATGTGAAATACGGAACTTTGATCACCACTTGAATTGACGTAACCATAAAATCTTTCATATCATAAAATTAAAGCATCGAATCCACGAAGAACTCTTCAGAAAAAGAGACGTTCACTGACTGCGTGAGACTTACCAAAGTTGGCCATTTAGGAGCAATCCCTTTGGTGAAGAATCTTTGAATGTCCAGGAGTGCATTCACGAGTTGAATATAAGTTGACATATGAGACCTAATCATTGACAACACATATATTCATCCAATGAATATCAATATAATATTATGATATTATTATTTTTATTATGATATTTGATATGATTCAATACTAATGATATATTTTTTTATGAAATCAAATACAAAATATAAATGACATAAAAAATATTATTTCTTACATGGTCCCGACGCCAGTCTCCCGAATGGAATAGTGTGGACTATTAGTTCCTTGTGATAAAAATGAGATCTTCCCGTCACCGACGGAGGGGTATTCTATCGTCGTAATAGACACTTCCTCCTGTCTGAGTAATTGAAGCGAAGCTTCCAAATCCATTGGAGAAATCGTTCCCTGACTAATAAGTACAATCACTGACCCCGGGACCCGTTGTCCGTTCAATTTCAACATCTAGGGAAAGTAAAATATGCGGCATTATTAAACTAATATATTACTTGTGCATTTCCCTAAACACACTTTATACACTTTCGGAATTAATGTGCAATGTGTCCCACGGGTACGTGAGATTGCGAACTTTTATCAATTATGATATTAGGTTGCGTCTCCTTCTACCCTCATGCGTGTTCTGTAAATGTATGTTACTGGCATTTTGTATAATCGAAGAATTTATGGTACTGCTCAAAATTCAGAATCATTTTTAGCCTTCTTCCGCTGGCAAATACGATTCAGTGATGTAGTAAACTTAACTGCTTAAATACAAGAAAGATTATTTGTCCATTTGCTTATATGTTGAACTGAAGGATCCTGATATATGTCCTATTTCTCCTTCCAAACCACAGGATCAGTTTCCACGAGTGATTGCTTATAATTTTCAGGTGACCAATGTGCAGAGCATAGTCTAATTTATATGTTGATCTAACCTTTGATGTGAACATGTATACTATCCTCTTTGAAATATGTTTCAATACATCTAAGTGACATCTTTAAGGGGATTCCAAAAGTACATAATCCAATAAAGACCTTCGGGTCGCAAAGGAATTGGACAGCCACAGAAACCTGACCGAAGGCCGGGTTCCCTGCCAGTAAATATATAATGTCTAGTTGTGAATTTTGAGACGCACTGTGCAATAAACATAACTTAACAAGCTCAACCGAGTCAACTCCCCAAGTCTATTAAATATCCTACGGTAGGTCGAACAAAATATCGAAACCAAGTAATTCTAGTAGCGCAAATTTTACACCCCGACTCCTTAGCTACAACTACAACTGTGGTACACTCCTATATATTTGGGCGCGACGGGAGAAATTCCTCCAAATTAAACTTTTCCTTTCCCAAGAGAAAGTTGGATAAAATAAAATAAAGTCTTCCCTATTCCTCTTTCCCTTCGTGCATTTCATTTCATTTTCCCTGCAAACTTAACGTCAAGGGTCCAAGGACCGTCACAGTGCAGTCACACTCTGCTCAATATCTTTACTACAAACACATTACCTTGATCCTACATACATACACATGCCACGTAGCTTTAACTTCCTAGTCCTGGTAATATATTACCAGATCAAATTAAGTAGAAGCAAACCTAGTACATGTACCACCTTAGCTTAAATGCGACATAATTTTAGCAAGGCCAAGATGAAGGGAATAGTAAAGAGAACGGTAAATACCACCAAATTTTTAGCCGAGTAAGCTTAACATTCTGGCATGGGACTTTCACAACTTTCTCCGTTCCTTTCCCTGAATGAAAAGTGTGTAGTTGACACAGTACAGTAGTACAGTACAGGGTGGTTCCGGCTGAATTTGCAAGAGTATTTCCAGAAAGTGAAAGTTCGGTGAAAGCATGATTTTCACTGAGTTAATGAAATGATACCAATTTATCATCCATAAATTGTATGTGAGGAAATAAGTTCACGCATAGGTTGATTGTCTTACAGACCAGAGAATACTTCCCTTCCCTCCCTTTAACACGATATACTAACAGATTTCACCCTGCCTCAGTAGTCAGTATTTTTGCGTGCGGCTTTCATTCAAAGTTCATTCAAAGTTGATTCCAGCTATTGGCACTCAATTACCCGGATTGTCCTCGAAGTATTGCATTTAGCAAACTCTGGTATGGACCGCCATGTACAGAATTACTCACATCTCACTCACTCCGGAGGTTTTGCAAAGGTGAAAGTACTACCTACCAGTCTATTCATTTTCTAGTCTCTTGAGTCCCGGTTGAAAGTCCTATCTTCAGGATTCAGGTACTTTCCACGTTTTCACGTACCGGGCGCGACGGTCTTATCTCCTTACTAGTACTAGTAGTGTCCCCGGATGAAAACATTTCCTGTTTCACAGAGCCACACTTTTCTCATGCTAGAAAGATAGCATTATTCTGCGACAAAAGTCACACGGGGTTATCGTACTACCTCCTCTTTCTACCCATGAAAACTTGTATAGTAGTGTATTTTATGGAAGAGAGGAATTGTACTACAAGGCAATTCGTTTACTGTTGAGCAAGCAATACATATAAAAACCTCGTTCACTGTGCTCACTCCATTAATCAAATAAATAAATTCTCTCGGATAAGCATGTTGATTTCCAAAGGAAAAGTTTCTATGAGAATCCAATTGAGGACATTATTATTGAGTGAAATTTTAACATTGCATGTAGTAAAACTTCCCTACTTAGGGTTTAATTTAACCACGAATTTATTAAAAAACACAGTGAAATCTGTCCTTGGCGATCCAGTTCGTGTGAAACAATGTGGACGTATGATACAAGGTGGTCACGACTTGCAGAAGATAAGAACAAAATTTAGTTTGGAATAGCGTTACATAATGACCGGTAGCTTCTAAAAGGAAACTTGAACCCTCATCAGTACTGCCCTGCCTTACTTCACCATTTTACTCCTTTTGGTGGAAAGATTCTATTAGATCAATGTGATTGAGAG
>JAQFYE010003540.1:0-15071 GCA_034694305.1 Protaphorura glebata
AGCACTCTATATACTTGGGCGGTCGCGAAAACCACCCCTTTCGCGACCGAAAATCCCGAAGGGGTGGTTTTCGCTACCTTCGGTCGTGAATGGGGTGGTTTTCGTTACCTTCAGTCGTGAATGGGGTGGTTTTCGCGACCTTCGGTCGGGAAGGGGTGGTTCTCGCGACCTTAAGGTCGCGAGGGGTGGGTGCACCCCCGCGAGGGGGTAGCTGAACATGTATGCATAAGATGTTTTTTGGTTTGCTGGGAGGTCAAAGTTTTGGTAAAGTGAAACTTGACTTTTGAGACATGGGTCACCAGAAGCCATAATACACACTGTATATACAGTGAGTCTAAGAAAAATTTCGACCGGGGCCACTAACCCGAGTCCGACCTTATTTTCAAATATATTTCGAAAAAAAATAAAATTCTGAATATTCATGAAAAATTCTGGAGAATCAGGCCCGCATACTTCATCAAAATCTTTTAATGTGTGGAAATATATAATGTTTCAATTAACACCCCTCACGACCAAAAGTTCCGGATAACACCCGCACCAAATAAAAATTTGATGACAGAACGCTGCGCTAATTTCGTTTTCGTGTTTTCCATGGCAACGGCCAGACCTGAACTGGAGAACTTACTTGCGATAAAACCCGCAAGCCAGAAATCAAGAATTCCTGATTGCCCTTAACCTATAATCCCTTAAGGAATGCTAGAAATGTTTTTGGAATTTTAGGAATTTCGTGCAGCAAAAATTTCGAACTATTGCTGGACACCCCTGTGACTTCCGCCTCGTAAAAAAAACTGATGAACTGAACAAGCAGTTTCGCAAATGTTTTCTAAACATTTTAAGCCATAAATCGACTTCAGAATATTAGTATTCGATAAGGTAAATTAGGTAATTTAGTAAATTACCTCCACTAGTGTACCATTTTTTATCAATTGTATACGTCGAAAACGAAAAATATAAAAATAATCACTACAAAAAATGACTAAAACGACTCAAATTCATTTCAGATGTCATTTGATTTGGGAAATCATTTTAGATAATTGATTTTTAGTCAGCCTAATGCATTTCCAAACTTTTTGTTCTAACTTGACCTTTTTTGGTTCTAATTAACTTTCCATTTTTTTTTGGTTCTAACTTTCCAGCATTTTTGCGCGATTTTTGTTTGGTTCTAACGATAAGTTTTCTTTTTTTCGGTTTTGGTTTTTACTTTCCTGACATACCGCTAAAATTGACTTTATAACTGTTTGTCTGATTCCACTAGTTGAAAAAGTTCAAATAAATACTCCAGCTTTGGTTTCATTCCCGTAAAACGTGAGGAACAAATAAAACTTGTCATACTCATAATGGCATCTGTGACTGTGTCGGATGACACATGGAGAACGGCAAATTTTCGTCAAAACCTGGCATTGAAAATCGAGGAGACCATTCAGAAGTCCGGATTAATATTATCCAAGAATGCCGTCGAATTTGAAGGATACGTTTTTTCCAGCGCCAAGAGCAAAAAGGAATACTTAAGTTCTGTGACAAGAATGATCATTGACATGAAAGAGATGGAATGCAGAAATAGGATGGAAGCGAGAGAGGGACAAAGTGATCTACCTGGAAGGATTGTACACTGTAATGGCCTTTTTAAGGATCTGCGTGAACTGTGGAAATCTCAAGAATGCTCCGACATTGTTTTCCAATGTCATGGCGGACAAATGACTGCTCATAAGTTGATTGTATCAGCTCGGAGTGAAGTATTCCGTTCTATGTTCCGGAGTAGTATGATTGAGTCTACGTCGAACATTGTCGAGATTGATGACATCAAATTGGTCACAATGCACATTCTCCTGGAGTACATGTACACTGGATGTGTTGGACCACTTTCCACTGAAGAATTGACTGAACTTCTCCGGGCTGCTGATAAATATCAAATGAACGAGTTGAAGAATGCATGTTTTGAATTGCTCATTGCTCAATTAAAAATTATAAATGCTGGGGAATTAGCAGTATTGGCTTATTTTCATAATGCAGAGGACAAGATTAAAATTAAAATACATGATTATATAATCAGAATGCGTGAAGAACTGGGTAAAGTTTCTGAGTTCAAATTGATCGTGGAGGCCAATCCAATGGTCTTTCAAGGAATTATGTTTCAGGGTTATTGTCATGTTCGTAACATTTCTTACTTATGTTCCAGAATTATTTGTAAACATAATTCTCAGTATATTTCGGTATATCATATAAGTACTATATTTATTGTGTTCTTGCCTGAAAAGACTGTTACTGCCCAAACGATTGATACGTTTTTCTTGCTGCTGGACTGTTTGAAATTCTAAAGGAATAAATTTTAATACCATTCTGGAATTGAAAGCTTCAAAATTCGTATTTTAATTTAAAACGAGTATTATTATGGGTGCTTCTGTTTGGATTGTGAAATAAACATTTTATTGTTTAGCTGCGTTCTAATAAATATTTCCTACGTAAAAGTGATACCCCAGATAACATGATAATGAAATGAGTCCGACTTCACTTATTATTTTGTATTCATTCAACAGTCCCACACTAGTAAAAGTGTCATGAACTCAAGTCCGACAGACAGGAATAGATCGGAATGAAATGAAACGAATCAAACATGGCTACCATTTGGTTACTGTTATAAATAGAGCTCGGACGGTCCGAAAATGGTCCGGTTTTGATTGATTGATTGATTGATTCTTTATTAATGTGCTTAAAACCGCTGCATCCTAATACATTCAAGTACAAGTAGAATGGCTAACTTCAGTAACACTCACACCGGACGTCCCGTCCGGTCCTGACTTTTGGACCGATAAAAACGGTCCGGTCCCGGTCCACACATTGGACGGTCCCTTCCGGTCCGGTCCTGCGTTAAGGACGGGACCAGGAACTCACCGCCCTATCTCTATAATGCTAGAGCTAAAACTGTCCTCGGTAAAATGGTCAGGTCCCGGTCCAGTCCCGACTTTATTTGGACCAATAAAAACGGTCCGGTCCCGGTGCACACATTGGACGGTCCCGTCCGGTCCGGACCGTCCGAGCTCTTTATAAATATTGATCGATTCGAGGAGGGGGCACACACCTTATGGGAAAACGTACGTCTACGCCATTGGAAATCGCCGTAAGTTCTTACTGTCGTAGTCTTGGCATCCTGACCCACTTCGAATGGGTTCAAAATAAGGCAGTCAAGATTCAAGAACACCGACCAAAAGTCCAAGTGACCATTAGGCCACTGGTAAAAATTCTTCTCAACCTAAGGCTGTAGTGATTAACAATACGTACAGCAAGGCAAATTCCTTTGCTTATAATTTAATCATGTCTTATGAAAGACTTGTTAAACCCTTCGGATTTCCCAAGCAAAATCGATTGGATTGACCCATTAAGTTACAACGTCCTTCTTTCTACTTAACTAGTTATTTTTTGATTAAGTTTATCGGCCCACCGAGGTGAGCCAAGAAGAATTCCATGTGATGGAGTTCGGAATTCTTCCAGTGGTAAGCCCCAGGAGGAGCTTCCCTTTTCGACTCGACCGGCGGCTTTAATTTTTTTTTTTTGCAATGCCGCCGGCTGAGTACAGTACCACCCCAATTTTCGCCAAGATCTCAAACCCACCCCATTCTCTGCGTCGAGTTACCTCAAACGAACTCTTCAGTAAACATTGAAAAACTCATCAACTTTGCATGGACAACTAATCTTTTGACCTCATGTGGTAGACCTTAAGAGGTCAGTCCAACCGATTTTGCATACAATTTACAAATTATTTGCGAAATCAATACATTTTAATTAAATGTTACATCATGGAACTTGTATTGTTATACACACGTAGCGTTAGCGTTGTGTAGTAGTGTGCTTATCTCAACCCATAGGAGCTAACCATAAGGGCTAACTCCTGACCTGACCTTAACCTTATACCTGAGAACTATCCCAGCCAACGAGATCGAAAGACCGCATGCTCTCCGTCTTTATACCTCACATGGATCTTTAGCTGTAACATTGAAAAAATGTACAACTTTAAACTGGAGAGAGACCGTTTGACCACGTCAGAATGACCTTAAACGGTTAATCCAGGGCTTTTTTGGACTTTTAAACGTACCTTTAACGGGAAGGTGACTGTTTGACCACCTCAACATGACTTTAAACTGTTAATCTAGTAATTTTTGTATCCATTCTTCCTAAGTCCTGAGTTAAATGAAGACTAATTAATTAATTTATGGTTTTATTTAGTATTACTTTGCTTGAACGGATGGATTTTTCCTACCAATCTTCGGATCTTAGAACGTAATTTTCACCGAAATATTCAGTCCAAAGAATTTTGGACATATTTTGGATTTGTAGACAAAGAAGGTTTGGGGTAAGTTGGTTGAGTGAAAGGAATTCAATTCTGTTCGGGAAGTATGAATTTTGGAATACAAACCCGGATTGGAATAAACCCGACGTGGTCGACTTTTTTCTCATTTTTCTCAGAATTAATTTCAAGTTTATTCAATCTTGACTAAACAAATACAATTTAAGTAGTACTTTCGGTAACAACTTCTCTAACTTTGAAGGTAAGCTTATCTGTATTAATCCGTTAATGTCCATCTGATTAATTGTAATTACCGAATTACTAGAATAGAACCTTTAAAAATTCGTTTAATCTTGAGCATAAGTTGACACTGTATGTATACCTTGAATTAAATTTAGTCGAGGTTACATCGACGTTGACGTTACTACTATCAACTTTCATAAACCTTTTTCCTTGAAAAGTTTAAGAAAAATTGCGGCATATTTACCTACAACCTACGAAGGAGCGATAGTTCCTCGAGGTGGGTTCACTATTCACTTTGAAAGTTTGCCGAGTCCCTAAGTCATATCTTATGAGAATTTGTTTAATTAAAATGCTAGTTCTCGTCGTTCCGCTTGAGATTAATAAGTACGACAATGTTTACATTTTCTTTTCTTTTTTTATTGTTTTCAGCCATATTTTTGATTTTCGAAAATGCCAAAGAAAAAGTCTGGTGCACGAAAGAAGGCAGACAAACAGAAAGAGCGTCAGAAAGGAATTCGGACTGCTAAAGACCATCGGAATTTAGCTGAACAACCATGCAACAGCATTATGGAATGTGACAAATGTAAAAAGACCCAGAAGAATCGAGCTTTCTGTTATTTTTGTCAAGCTGTCCAACGTCTTCCGCAGTGTGCTCATTGTGGGAAAGGAAAGTGTATGCTTAAAACTGGAGACTGTGTTATTCGTCATGCAGGAGTATTTACAACTGGCATGGCTATGGTGGTAAGTGCTTTCGTTGTTTAAGAGATTCCTATGTAATTGGATTCGATTTTTTTTTACTATTTTTATATATTCTAGGGTGCCATTTGTGACTTTTGTGAAGCTTGGGTGTGTCATGGACGAAAATGTTTGATCAGTCATGCTTGCACATGTCCACTGATGGATGCCGCTTGTATTGAGTGTACTCGTGGAGTTTGGGATCATGGTGGAAGAATTTTTAATTGCTCATTCTGTCACAATTTCCTCTGTGAGGACGATCAGTTTGAACATCAAGCCTCATGTCAATTCCTTGATGCAGACAACTACAAATGTCAATCTTGTAATCGTATTGGCCAATTTTCATGTCTCCGATGCAAGACTTGTTACTGTGATGATCATGTTCGTCGTAAAGGATTCAAATATGACAAGACCAAACCCTTCCCGTGTCCAAAGTGTAACTTTGACACTGTTTCTACTAAAGATCTTAGCATATCAAGTAAGTAATTCATTATATTATATTACGCTTCCTGGATATAAACTTACCATAAAATCCACTGTATTGGCAACGCCCATATATAGTCTTATATTTAAGATCGGTGTAGACAATATTTTCTAAATTTCTTATCTACGAAGAATTTTTAGATTGAGTGACTGTGATATTCGCTGTTTAAATTATATTACCTTCTTTTTAGCGCGCTCCCATAAATTTGGACGCCAAGGTGGTGCTGATGATGACGATGATGAAGGGGGATCTTATGCGAGTTACAGCTACGGAGGTGGTGCTGGTTATTCTGGTGGAGTTGATGATGAAGGTGGGGACGACGATGATGATGATTACTCCGAATCCGATGGCGATGACGACGAAGACGAAGATGGTAAGTAGTCATGTGGTACTTTTTATGATTATACGCTAATTCGGTGTGCTCAACTATGGTTAACTGATCTTCTATTTTACCCACACTTTTGTCCTTTTAGACGAGTCTACCGAAAAATCTGAAGGTGAAAATGAAAATGAGCCATCTGCTTCCAAGGATAAAAAATGAATCCTCATCCTCATGATAATAATATTTTTGAAAATTAAATAAAATTGTGTGACTCATCCGACAGAGTATAAATTGTGAAAGTGAACTCGTGAAAAATGAAATTAATATAATAAAGGTGAACATTCGACTCTTGCAAATCTCAGCGTACAATCAGTCTAAGTAATGACAAGTATTTCGCTCCTAAGGTCAAGGTTGGTCACCGAACGATGATTGTTCTGTTTACGATTTATAGATAAATTAATATCGACTGTGTTTATTCGTGAGGCTAAGTTGCCGTCGAAGTTATTTTGTCGCTTAATATTTTCTTACGATCATGAAATAAAACTTCCACTTTTTTTTTACTCCTGCTGTTTCTGGGCAAGTAAAAAAAGCTCCATTCGTTACATTCCAAAGGTTTCAATTTGAATTCTCGTAAAACCCAGAAATCAATTATAATGACAATATATTTATTAAACCATATATATAAATAGAGAAAATTGCATATAACTATTTAAACAAATTTTCAAAAACAAATTAATAATTAAGCCTTTTTACCCTTTGCTGGTTTATTTGGTCGAGACTGTTTGGATTTCCATCCCTTTCCCGTGTTTCCACGTTTTAATTTCTTCTCTGCGTGATCTTTCTCCTCGCCTGCAATTCTCTTTTCCCCAACTTTGACGCTTACAGACAGTTTAGGAGTCGCAGTTTGAAGGGCAGATGTCCAAGCTTCTTCACTACCTTTGATAGCATATTGGCTAAGATTGTCTTTCTTCAGTTTTGACAACTCTTTAGCTTGTTGCTTCTTCAATTCATCGGCAGCGCTATCTAATTCCTGAGCAAGACTCTCAGCCACAGGTAGCATGGCAGCTGCCCTTTCACCTCCGTAAACCGTTAACTGTGAGGCTAAATCTTTTTCCAGAACTCCATTCATGTAGTCCAACATTTTACGAATGGTTCGATTAAAAAGCCCAAGCAGTTGAGTCCCTGCCAGTCCCAATGGAGCTGCAATATCATCCACCGATTTGTGCTGAAGACCCATCCCAAGCAATATTGCCTGAAATACAGCACACATTATAAGATCATTAGATGAGTCCACTTAATTCGCATTTGAAAATAAAAGATCAACTTCGCCGACAAAGAATTAGAAGCATAAATATTAAGAAAATCTTATAAACGGTGTATAAAAAAAAATCGTAAAAGCCTTTACCGTTTGCACAGCTGACAATCGAACACTCCCAAATTTCTCCAAAAAATAAAGTCTACCCAATATAGGAATTAGATCCATCACCAGATGATAATCAGCCATATTCTTAGTATACAATTCAAGTCTTTTGATATCATAAGGGGTGATGTGAACATTTAGTTCAGCAGCAGAAATATCTGTAAATAATCAAACCCAGGATGTCATATTAGATTTAAAATAACAAAATAATAATGAAAACTTGTTTGGATATTTAAATTTATAATATAGCGTGATAATGTCAGGTCGTTCTATCATTCCTCAGCAATCATAAGAACACGAAGTTCACTGGACTTATCGTGTGAGCGCTGAAAGGAGTGGAGTAATTAGCGTGACATTGCACACTACACAAATTTTAAAATACCTGTAACATTTTCAGATGCTTGGTTCTTGTTTTGAAGAATGCTTATAGCCAACACTGGAGAGTATACACGAAATTGGAAGGATAAGAGAGAGACGAAGCGTCTTTGAAAATCCTTAAAGTATTCCGGAAGCCAGGTAGGGTCCGACGTATGTGATTCGTTAGCCAATACTTTTAACATGATGCATGTGTGTTCTCCAGTCAAGTCGTTCGCCGTTTGCCTAAAATGTTTGATTCATTAAAATTAAGAAGAATGCTCATTACCCCTCGGTAGAATCAGTCGATGAATATTTTGCAATGACTTTTAAAAAATCCAAATTACCTTATGTACACAGGTACAAAGCCAGCTCTCTTCCAGAATTTCAGGAGCTCGAGGGTAACTCCAAAAGAGACACCGACATAATGTAAACGCTCTGGTGCTCTTTCGTTCAGTGGGTAAAGCAAAGTAGGTAGAGTCTTCTTCGGAGCTACAATCGCAAAGAAATCAGCAATCAAGAATCGATGTCATGAAATGCGTTTGAAAAAACCAGATAAGCCTCATCCAAACTTAGAAAATAAGTCATATCATATATGAGAGAGCCTTACTGATGTGTTCTGTCAAGAGTCCTAATTCTTCCTCAGCAACGGATTCAATTTCCTCTGGACGATTCTCGACATCATCCACAAAATCCATTTTCAATTCGTAGTAATTTATAAGCAGTTGCATTGCCCTAGAACCGTACCCCATCTGGAAATAAAATAGTATTAAACATTTGGCCAATTCAACTATCACATAATTAGCTTTTGCGATAGAAGCTGAACCAATAACAAATGTATTGTATTCTTGCAATACCCCTTGATAGTCTGGATGGGTGGCAATTCGTACGACTCGAGCTCCAGACATGGATGGGAAATCTTGATCTTGGAATTGTTGGGCAACCGTCCATGGAATTAGGTCTCCAGATGCACGCTTTCCAGCTTTAAGGCCAGCAGTAATACTTCTCTTTGAAATCTCCCCTTCAAGGCATAACTATATCGAATTTCATTCATCAAATTATTAACGACGTATTTTAAATTTTCAAAATGTTGTTTGCTTTTGGCGAAGACATCGGATATTTACCTGAAGGACAGCTAGAACTTCGGGCAAAGATTTCGTGTTTGGGTCAGTTGGACCCATCAAACACATGAGAATATGAGCCGGTGCATCAGACAGAAGTTGTAAATCGTTTGGAGAATTCTGTATAAAAATTGGCCAAGTGTTACTAAACGATAAGATATTTTGTATTTTATTTTAATGACAAATGGTACCGTTCGTTGCTCACTTTATAATGAGATGACACGTACAGAGACATTATTTGCTTCAAAAATTGCTCCGAGACAGCGTGACCACTAAACAGCGCGTCTCTACAATTAATTAACACAATAATATATTAGAAAAGATCCGTTAGAGACATTTTAGTTTTATAAATCCAAACTCAATCAAACCTGTTAATGTAATAGAGTTCACAATCTTTCGGTGCTGGACAGCGAATTTGCTTCAGTGGAGCTACAGTTGCGTCCAAACATAGAAGATCCGTTAACCATTTCTCTACGCCATCCCCTGGTTTATAACGAATAGACTCGTCCAGTGTGACCTGAAAGAATGGCAGAAAATTGAAAAGTAGTACCAACCAGTAATACCATTTTTTTTATTTTGATCAGTTTAGTAAAATATAATGACTTACTTCATTCAATACGCGAGCAGAGACTTTTGAACCACCCTTCGAGTCACTGGACTCCACAGCACTATTGCTCTGAGACCGAAGTTGTTGAATCAATTTGAGAGAAAGAGAACGACCCGTTCCTTCGTATCCACTGATGGTTGATGACATGAAAATCAAATACGGTCCAAATAATGCTTTGACCAATGGCAGTGGGATGGCCGCAGCCTCGTCAATGATGAGTAACTCTGCGGATCCCAACTTCTGGGCCTCATGGGGGTCAATGTACTAAAGCCATATATAAATTATTGAAGGAATTTCAAACAGAGTCTAGGTCCGAGAATTCTTAAAAATGTAGGCGCACCTGTATAGTTTGGCGATGACTGTCGCGGTAAAAATTTACACGAACAACTGCCTTGTTAAATTCTGGATCCGTTGACTGTATAAAAGTGTAGTCGTCATGATGTCTATACTCCAAAACATCAAATCCTGAAGACAATCAAAACAGTTCCAGATTACCTTCAATCAGTTCAGTGAAAAGAAAAAAATTACAAACCTTTGAATACGAAGTCAAACAATGTCTTTAAATTCTCAGGGCTCGGGCTAGTCACGTAAACATTGGAATATCCGAAGGCAATGGCAGCTGCAATGCTAAGCCCTAAGGCCGCTGATTTTCCTCGACCTCTTGCCGCCGTCAGTGTCACAGTTGAATTTAATTGTTTCTCAGAAATTGCATCAATAAATTTGAGAACAGCTTTTGCCTACATATTACGAGAAAAAGTCAGAATTAGTGAATTAGTATTATATATCATTGCCACACCACAATTCCAATCGTATCAAAATGTAACTTACCTGATCCAAAGTTTTACACAAATTAATCAAAACTCCAACAGGTTGTGTCCCTCCAAGACTTTCTCTTAAACTTTTGAGTTCTATTTCTCTCGCTGAACCCAGAGTATCCTCCAGAGTAGGAGTTAATTCGGCTGTATGTGAAGATATCGGCAACACATGAAGAGAATCATCCAAAACTATACAATTCTCAAGTTTCGCGAGTGAGAGAATAAATCTGCACAATACAAGAAGTAAATCAATGTTATAAAAAAAAAGTACACAAAAATGGGTCAATTTCATTTTCTAACCTTTCATTGAAACGACACACAACATCTTGATGTGCCTCGGTTCGAAATCTCGAATGAACATCCATGTTCATTGTGTACAATTGTTTCAAAGACTCAACAGTTCTGAGTAAAATGATGATGACTCCTCCACCTTCAACAGTTTCCATTGTACGAGCTAATAAATTCGGTGTGATAGCTTCAAAGTCCTGAAGTACACACATCCCAAAAGTTTGTCCCAGAATTTTATGAGTCTCAGAATAATAGCAATATCGAATGTTTGTCGAAGCCACGAATAATTCAAATGGGTCATCCTCATTCACGTCCACTTTTCCGGAAGCAATTTTCTTTTGAAACTGTCTCATTTTCTTTTTCCGATGACTAATAAAACAAAAAACAATTATTAAATATACGTAAAATTCCTTTCAAATATTACAGTTAAAATTTGAGTTTGTACCTGCTGAAGCCCAAGTCCGATTTGTAGCACCAAAGTACATTTGGACGAGCTCTGACAGTTGCTTTGGACAACATGTGGTGGAGAATTACAACCTGAAAATTAATTCAAAAATTGATGTCGTAACTAATTAAAAATTTAGGTTGAGTCATTCGACTTTTCTATTTGAAAAATGTACATGGTCATATTTCGTTTTCTTATGACTTGTCGCGCATGCTAGGCCTGGGAAATGAATTCACATATATACATACACAAATTATGCTGAATGATTGTCCTACAATCCAGATACATGCGATAGCATTTTTATTTCTTACCTGATCTCGCCCCTTGTCCCCAACCATGACGAACATTGACCGGTGACCAGCCTTGATTCCATTTTCGATCAACGTTCGGATCCGGCTATCAATCTTCTTCCTCACCATTGTGTCTTCGAACTATCACAAGCCAGTTATGAATTTCACAGTGATAATTGAGATATCAGTTTTTTTTAAATAAAAACAGTCAACGCAATTGCATTCAAGAATAAAACCGACCGCGTGTGCTAAATAGATATAAAAATCAAACCGCGAGGAATTTGAATCTCACAAGATTCCCCGCCCTCTCAATTTCCAATCCAATTTCGTCCCCGAAAGAAATTCTCAGAGTGGGAAATACTCAAAATTTGAAAAACTGAACCGAATCAAAAATTGAAATTACTGATTTGAAGAAACCGGACCTGACCCTAAAAGACGACGAAGAGGAAACACCGTTGATTCAAAATTGGTATAAATTCGTAGGTAAAAATATTACTGGAAAACATTAGATGGAACAATTTAGCGATATCTTACCATAAATTCTAATTATGAATGCAAAATAAAATCGACGCCATCGCATAGCAGTTTTAAGTCATAAGTAGGCCGGATAAGTTGGAGATATCCGAGAATCCGAGATTTTACATGTCAGATCGGTGAATTTTACAAAAACAAGAATTGTGGATAGTTGCAAAATGTCCGCGATATCGGCGAACATGTCGATTATGAATCTGTGGATACCTCCAACTATCCGTGTACACCCCCGTGGAATTCCGCAGTAGCCGTACTTTTAAGAATTATTTGAGTGGACGGTCACTTCTGACTTCTCCCTTCCTGTAAAAAGTGAAATCCATTGTACATGTATTTCTGTTTTTCAGAATTGAAAAATCTCATAGTAACATTTATTTCCCTGCTCTTAGGCATTGAATCGCAATATTGGAGAAACTGCCCGCATGGTCAAGTCACCACCATGTCTTCAAGATGGTAAGTTAAACAGACTTTCTTGAACAAAAAGTTGAATGTTCAGTGAAATACACATTTCTAATTGGTTTTATTTTTATATCACTTTATTATTTTCCAGGTATCCCCTCTATCAAATGGGAAATCCTCAGCTTCGCATTTTCATGCCAAATTTTTGGATGAAGCTGGTACGAAATACATACAAGGATGAAATCTTACCTAATCGAGTCCAATTTCATGTCTCAATGGGAATGAGTAAACATGATATTATCAACTACTTGGAGAAAATCTACAACGTCCCAGTCGTTGATGTCCGTATATTTATTAAAATGGGTAATTTGACTTTGAATAAAATTAAAATGATTTTGGCTGTAAGAAGCCGTAATTTTAACTGCTTCTGAATAATAATATGTCTTTTATAGGATCCACGAAAACCGTATCCAAAAAGCAGTACGTTGTAAAGGAGGATGATTACAAAGTAGCAATGGTTACCCTCCCTGAGAATATAACCTTTCAGTTTCCAGAGCTTTTCCCACAAGACAAAATTGATAAACAATTACAAGAATTGAATAAATCCACTGACAGTCTAAAGGCAATCACGGCATTAACTGAGGCAGAAGAGAAAATCAAACCAGGGGTTCCTGGGTGGTTTGGCATAAAAAGTGCTTTCAAGAAACCACCGGGCACGTAATTAAAAATTACCAAAATTCGTAGGCTTTTATAGTAATTTTAGTTGAGTGTGATCTGTTGTGCATTTTGTTTCGAGAAATAAAAAATTGGGTGTTCTTTTTTGTCTTAGTTTGTTGTCATTTTATTCAATAAATTGAAACTCAAATGCCAGTCTACATGCAGACTTATTTCTTCTCCGTAAATTATGAAATCAGCAATCAAATCGGTAATACCTATTGTCCCTATCAGTCTAACCTAGCCGAAAAGACTAGAGTAAAGTGCAGTATAAACCGTGTCGCCTGACAGTGCGGGAAAGCCGTGCAGACATCCGTCCGTGTGTCCGTCTGCCAACTTGAGCTTGTTTATAAATTTTATTAATGAAACTTTTTTCAATGCAATTGACCTTGGGATGTCCTCAAGTGTCACCAAAGAAATTTTCACCCCGATCGGAGCACGTTTAGAATTTTCAAAATGGCGACGAAGATGGCGTTGCAAACAAATTTTCAATGCAATTGACCTTAGGATGTCCTCAAGTGTCACCATTCAAAGAAATTTTCATCCCGATCGGAGCACGTTTAGAATTTTCAAAATGGCGACCAAGATGGCGTTTCCGCAAAAAAAATTATTTTTCCCAGACTCCCCATGGGGTGGGGAATACCTACAAAAAATTTGGGACCGATCGGTGAGGGGGGAGGGTTAAAATTTATTTCCGTAGATTTTCCAATCAGTGTTCAAATCTCGAAAAAGTCACAAATAAAATGATGATAAATCTGACAAAGAACTATAATATGAAACTATAAAAATTGTAGTTCACGGAATCATTTTTCAGAACCAGTTTATAAATCCAATGATGTTATTCACGAATTTCATGTGTATCTACATTTTAGTTTTCACTCCCGCGCATTTTTTAGAATTTCTACAAATTACAGAACACAACACAACGCTAATGCTACGTGTGTATAACAATGCAAGTTCCATGATGTAACATTTAATTAAAATGTATTGCTTTCGCAAATAATTTGTAAATTGTATGCAAAATCGGTTGGATTGACCTCTTAAGGTCAACCATATGAGGTCAAAATTTTAGTTGTCCATGCAAAGTTGATGAGTTTTTCAATGTTTACTGAAGAGTTCGGTTGAGGTAACTCGACGCAGAGAATGGGGTGGGTTTGAGATCTTGACGAAAAATGGGGTGATACTGTACTCTGCTGGTGGCATTGCAAAAAAATTTAAAGCCACCAGTCGAGTCGAAAATTGGGAAGCTCCTGCTGGGGCTTACCACTGGAAGAATTCCGAACTCCATCACATGGAATTCTTCTTGGCTCACCTCGGTGGGCCGATAAACTTAATCAAAAAATAAACTAGACCCTAAGGGATACGGAAGATCTGAGACTTTGCTGTTTTGTCAGTACAGATTACTAGACCCTATCGAGTCATCAACTGTGAATCCACTTCTCCAAATTTCCCTTACTTTTTTGTGCTCCATTGCGCATGCCTGAACAATTTGACAACTAAGCCGTGGTTGACAGTCAGCTGTATAGATTTCCGCCAAACACATTTTCAAATAATAGGATTTCAAATATAGCTCTAAATTCAATTCAGCAAGAAATTAGACGACGTCAGAGTGAACAAGAAAAACTTCACTTGGAACAAGAGAGAAAATTACGACGTGAGGAGGATGAAGCACTTGAGAGAACTAGAAGATCCATGAAACCAGAAACACCTACACAGACACAAGCAGGGCAACGATTAAGAGAACAAGAGCGTCGTCGGAGAGAAGCGGTAAGTTCTCATTTCTTTCTAAAGTCGGATTATTTTTTAAAAGAATTTTCTAACGTTTTACTATTTATTTCAGTTGGCTGGTCAAATTGACATGAATTTACAGTCAGAATTATTGGCAGCTTTCGAAGAAAACGTACAGTAATCTTAAACGTGCTACACAAGTCTTGGAATTTTTGCCTGGATTGCATTTTCTGGAGAAATATTATTGTATTACCAGGGCATTGAACTACTACTTTTGTATGTTCGACTTAAACAATTAG
>JAQFYE010003541.1:0-15070 GCA_034694305.1 Protaphorura glebata
GCCAGGTCAACTTCAAAATATCATAGGCTTATAAGAAACACTAACCATTATCATCAAATACCTTACAAACAATTTTTTAAAAAGGTTCAAAATTTGCGCATTGACCAGCTTTCCTCTGAACCGGATGTCACCACGAAGCATAGAAATCACAGGGAAAAAAGTTTATTCCATTACTGTGCAAGATCATGTTGAAAAGTGGGTTTAGAAATTTTATACACCTGAGTCTGCCACGGTTGCCATGGTATTTTTGTCGGTGAAGTTTTACAAACAATCAACAAAACCAAAACAAACAACAAATTCTTATTGAAATGAAAGTTTTCACCCATTACTCCATTATGACGTATGACACCTACCGCCACTCTTTAACAAATTCTTATCGTAGAATCGATATTGCCTCCGACTATGTTGATTCAGATACCGCTGCATGTTATGGTTGTTCAACGAACTCGATGGGAGCTAGTTAGTTAGTTAGTTAATTTCTTTTATTACGGTCAAGAATTTCAGTTCGCACTGTTGTCAACATTCGGACCCGGCTTAGAGCCATCAGAAACAAAGGACAGAATAGCTGTGGTCTAAGGGTCACATGCATGTCAAGTTTGAAGTCAATCAGAGAAGAATTGCGGCAGCTAAAGTGATGACGGACGGACGGACGGACGGACACCCGACAAAATGTTAGTGTCGATCTAACTACGTTAAGATCCACATAATAAATATTGGCATTGAAGTAACACTCAAAGTTGCGGAATAAAAGTCAGTCCACTGCACTTCTTAAAAAACTGAACAAAAGAAGCAAAGGTTCTCCCGCTGCTGGGACCCACAATAAATTGAAAATTGTTTCAGAAGTAAAAACTTTTGAAACACGATGAGACACCCTGACCTCCTTGTTTTGTTTTTTTTGCTAATTTCACCATTCCCTGGTGAAAAATTTGTCGACAATGGTGCTGCCTTCTACGTAAATGTTATTTCCATGATAGATATTGTTTTAGGCGCTCTCATTACATCAAACAAGCGAAGGAAGCTGCAATTAAGGTGTAGCATAGCTTCCGAAATACCGGATTTTTCCTTCGGACCACTCAGTGTTTGACCAATATTTTTCTCATTTTCGAGTGTCGTGATTGTTCTCTTTTTATAATGACTTATTCAATGAACCTTGATTACGCTGTCCTCTAATAGGTACTCCAATACTAACCACAACAAGTTGTTATTTTTCGTCTGGTGCTGAAGAAGTAAATGGGAAATAGGTCTCTCCCATGAGCACCAAGAGCACCTCGTTGTTTACAAAATGACTCCAGAGGTCAAAAATGTCCCATGCAATCCATGCACTTCAAATTGGGTTGCCACGGGATTGCCTGTCGAAAATTCATCCGTTGCAAAAATGGAGAGTTTGAAAAAAAATCAGTACTGGCCTACCTCTTAGGGAGATGTTTTATTTACCTTGGACTTATTGGTACTCGTTAATTAAGGTGACGAAGGTGATGCTTAAATACGGAAAGTCAATGGGTACTAAGGGGAAATAAAAAGTGAGATATACTATGAAAGCTCAATGTAAATATTATTACTTATTTTTTTTGGAAAAGGGAGATGTACATTTCATGAACTATATTTTGATGTACTTTTCGAAAAACCGATGTACAAAATTCTAAGTAGGCTTGGACATGTTTTTTAGTGAGATTTAATTTAGTGAAATAAGGATTTATGAAGCCTTGAAAATGGTTTTTTTTAAGTGAAATACCTACACAATTTATGAAGTATAGGCTTGGAAATGGTTTTTCCTGTGGAAAATGTACATTTTGTGGAGGAGGCTCGGGAATGGCTTTTTGGAAGTGCACTATTTATGAAATGGCCCTGAATTGTTTTATATTTAAGCTAGATAACTTGCTATATTGGGTTCGAAGTGTGTTTTTTTTGTTATTTTTTGGAAAAAAAAGTGAAATATGCCATTTAGTAAAGTAGGCTTGAAAATGCTTTATTTTTGAGAAAGTGAGATATTCATTTTATAAAGTAGACATGGAAAATGCGAAACGCGGGAAAAGGATGCCTACAGAGTTGCCGGTTCCTCCAAACCGAATTTTATTAATACAAGTTTATTAAAAAAAAACTTCAACATTAAAATTAATCATTTGCAAAGGCTGTAGGAATGTACTTACTCTGTCCGTCTCCGATTTCGCCAAACTATTTTTCCTGAAAGACCTTCACGAAAAACTAGTATGGCCGAAGTATGCCGACGCAATACTCAAAATTCGATTTTTTTAAATTTTTTTAAATTTTTGATTGATTGATTGATTGATACGTGTTTATTGAAGTCATTAATTCCATAGCTCACACAATATAATAAAGAAAGAAAGAAAGTCCAAATAGGGGAGTCTTTGTTCTCAAGATTTTAGCGTAAGATATCCCATGGAACTTTCACCCAAAACTGATCTCAAGACCCAAATATATTTCAAAAATAAAAAACAAAAAAATTTCAGAAAACCGTTGAAATGTTTGAAAAAATAAATTAGATGATGAAAAACCTCATAACTTGGGATATTTGAGTGTATTCTTGCCCAGAAATCAATACTTCGTTTTGTAGTATTAAATTAATATTGATTTCTCATCATTTAATTTATTTTCCAAAAGATTTCAACCGTTTTCCGATTTTATTTCCAATTTTTGAAAAAAAAATTTGGTCTTGAGATCAGTTTTGGGGGAAAGTTCCATGGGATATCCCATGCTAAAATCTTGAGAACAAAAACTCCCCTCTTTGGACTTTGTTTACTTCGGTCATACTAGTTTTTGGTGAAGGTCTTTCAGGAAAAAACGTTTGGGCGAAATCGGAGGCGGACAGCCTAAGTACATTCCTCGTAAGAGAAAGTGTCCAGCAAGAGAAAAGAAGAAGCCGTCTGGACCAGTGAAAACTAACTGGGAAGTGCTTTATTGGACCTTCACCTTAAATAAAGCGAATGAATTGGAGTCAAATAGATGCCGTTGTCATATAGGGGGCAGTGGAAATTTCCAAGTTTGGGATGGCCTCCCCAGGAATTGGAATGTCGAGACGACCAGTCTAAGGCAGCCCGAGATGGATGTAATACTCGCATTTCACGAAAGAGCATTCTTCTGTATGCCTGGCTTTCTTAGAAGGTACATCTACATATACCTCGACAATGGTTGTCCAGGGTTAACGGCGTGCAGGGTGCGGGTGTGATTACCGTTTAATAGTTTGCATTAATTCAACCAACGCAAAAATATTTACGTGTCTCTTACCCACTAAACGACTAATTTTGGAATGGAACGATTCAGCACAGTTTATTGTTCCGTTGGCATTCATAAACTCGAAGCAAATTTTCCATTTTTCTCAAAATCCAGAGCACGTACGTACGAAGTTACTAGCTAACGAGTGAGCAATACGCTAGAAATGCAGTTCATTTAACAACTAAAGAGTAGCTGGAGCTCACATGTCACTTTTTTTTATCGTTAAAGGTATTAATATTTAGTTTATTCCAATATACTAGGTATAGAGTGAGTGGATTCGTACGTTTATTGGCAACGTTAATGACTTTTGGTAGCTTGGGGGAACTGGCAACTCTGTAGTCGTCATTATTCCACGTTTCTCTCATAACAGTATTTTTTCGCCCATAAAATTTTCGCTCATAAAAGGCGGACCCCGCGGCAGGATAGTCTAGTAGTCCATATTGTTCTTTACTGCTACTGTAATAAGCACGAAATACTTTGGAATGACTATGATGAGGACAGAATAATTTGAATTAGGTACCTACTGCAACTGTAATACGTAAGAATAGTTTCAATTACTACATTTACTCAAGTATTTAACCTGGAAACAATAGTTACAAGTACCGTTCTCTGGAATTTCGCTTTTGTCGGCGTAACAGGTACACATTTTCTTAACTCCAATTATAACATAACGCAATTTAAATTTTTTACAAATAGTTGAAATTATTATGAGAGAAAGCTGCAGTCTAACGCAGAAAGCTGAATGCAGTTCTTTGACCGGTTCAGTTAGTTGTGGAATATAAGATAATTAATCTTTACTGAAGATCTCTGTTCACCAGTATCGTTTAGTCCACAAACCTAAAGAAACAATTTATTCAAACTTCCACAAACTGCATCAGAAACTGGATCCGACCGGCATACCGTGTCACAAAAATGTATCCCCCCATTTGTTGACTCCATAGTGACCCGGGAGTCCAGACTGCCATTCAAACCAATTCAATAGCTCATCACACCATCACAATGTGTCCAATTCAATTAAATGGCTTGACCTTAAGGCGAAGCAAGAGGTTCGCGTTCAGTGAACCTGAGAATACTATGACTTACTGTCCGGGCTGATTGAGTTGGTTAGCTCGATCATGCGATTTTGAACAAAGTGTATTTCGAAAATTCAAGAAAATTCACATTTCAAAGGATGATATGAATTTTTTAGAAGACGGTGTTTTAACCCGCGAGACATATCATACTTGTGAACTAACCTTGTTTTAATGTAGACCACCGATGAATTTTAACAAAAACGCAAATACACTTTGTTCATAAAGTATTCGTGTCAAAGAATTGACAAGTTCCACTCCCTCCAGAAATTGTCTCCAGCGTTCCAGTTCATTGGACCAAGACCAATTTTTTTTGGTACGTGCTGGCTAATGTAATTGACCGGACAACGAATGTCAGCAAAGTTTGACCGACATTTGCCCGATATAAAATGTTGTATGTGAGTCTACGTATGAAATTGAGATTCAAAATCAGTTGAAACACCCTCGGAGTCCAGAATTCTGGCATCCCTATGGCATTTTGATTGTTTGGAAAATGAAAGCCTCACTACACCTTAACATAATTTCGTAACTTTACAGAATTATTGTAAACAAAGGGGGACACACATTTTTGCGACAGACGGTATAAATGTTAGATTTGGCCATATAGTATTCTAAGATTAGAACTCACCCACACTTTGAGTGATGGTTATTTATAAGCGGAAGTAAAAAGTTTCAGAGTATTTCAGTTTTTGTTAAATGCGTAATTGTCATAGTCATAGTATATAAGAATTACCACTAAAACGTCTTGAGGATATTCTTAAAACGATGCATTGTATTATGTAACATGGTTTGTTAAAATGGATATCTGATAGCTGTACAACTAACAAAACCCCCATTCTGGACGAAATAGATGGGGTAGCCTGCGGGTGTCAAAAGGTTTTTTTTTGCACTTTTATAGTAAAGGATCAAATAAACTGAACGTTGGTTTGACAAAATGTTGATTGAGACAAAATCCTTGACATGCCATCCAGTTAGGAGTTAGGACGACGCTATCAAACTTGAAGTTGACTCCTTGGACAAAATTTTACACTACGGAATGGATGGACACATTTGAGGATATTTTTTCTTCGGTATTTATAAATACTGCCATTCCTTCGTTCACTTCTGGACGTTTCCTCCGATTAATTATCTTCTATGTCATCTCTACTAATCGCTATTGAGCAGGACAATAGTAGTCGGAATTAGTGAGTTCATTCCAAAACACTAGGAAATATCAATAGAGTATAACAAAACATATCTGAACACGACTCCACTGACTTCATCTGAACAAATTATTACTATCTCTAGAGAATAGAATAAGAAACAGAACAAACAAAGCTGTAACTTTGAGAAAAATTCCAGAGCTTCTAGCACATTCACTCCTCTTTGTCATCATCCGGAACTATACACCGATGTCAGAGTTTGGATGACTGGACTGACTATCTCCGGTTAAACTTGTTCAAAACACATTCATTATACATTCATGAGAAAATAACCTTGCACTAATACTAATTTACTTACTTCACAACAAGACTAGCACCTATACTTTGAGTTCATAGTCCACTGGAATGAAACAGATACGGAGTATCGTTAAGCTCCTTTGACCAAAATTATAAATTATACGTGTTAAAGTAAGCACTCCAACAATACATATTTACATCATGAACATGATCAATAACTAATAAAAATACTGATGTGTATAATAATTACTGGAATAAGTTCAGCGCAAGAAAATAAACGGTAACCAACAAACAATTCAGTAGCACAATAATATCCTCCTCATACATCACACACATCTGTTTCCTGAGGGAAGATATAATAATCTTCACCAAACTTAACGTCCTAATCCGGTTATATAAATTGGAACTTTCATCATGGCAAGACGACTTCGAGCTGCTCATTTCCCCTGTCGTCCTGAGAGGAGCTCTGTACAATTTCTTCTGTAATAATCTTCACACGGTGGATGCATTTCAGTCATATTATACGTACTCGTTAACTCCTAAGCTGCTGGTTAACGGTTCTTGTGCCTAGAAATGATGTAAAACATGTTTTAATTTAACAATGGTTTGCATGAGGAAATTCTTTCGATGGCCAGATTTTTGAACACTTTCTCACGTTCATTTCTGCTTACACGACTGAAACGAGTGGCTTTCGGGTTTCTGGTATTCCATTGAACTTGTCTGGGATTCTGCGAATAGTTCGGCATAACACAGGAAACCCGATAACCCGAAATTACTCAACATGGCACGACGGGGCAGAGGGAGACAATTAAAGTACAAGTGTATAGTGCATCATACCCCGTCCTAAGCCAAATAGAATTGATTTTTTTGCCAACCACTCTTTAAAATCAATTCTGGTCTAAACTTGACAAGGTCTAGACGAACTTACTATACTAAGTTCCTCTATGACAAGGTTTAGGTCCAGTCAATTTCAGCAACAGAATCTGGTTTAACCATTCGGAATCATTCCTCAGGAGGTAAAAATATATTGCGTGCACAGAGCAGAACTAGTTTTAGCAGGTAACTTACCACCGGGTCGAAAAATCCAAAGTGCTATTCAATGCGAGCGTGAGCAAGGAAAATATTTTAAAGCCAATCATCCAGTGAAACAAAGTAATACAGTGCATAAGTACATATGTTCTAATGTGACTAGTGTGTAAATGTATACGTTTCTTTCAACTAAATCACGATGGCGGTGGTATGCAAACTCCCGTACACTTCAGAATAGTATTAAACCAACGTCATCGTGACCGCACTTGAAATAGTCCAAAAATATTTTGGGTTGGAACGGGAGGTCAAAGAGTTCGTGTCACAGTTAAGCGTGTACAAGTACGCTACGCAATAACGCAATGTACTGTCACTTCCACCGTAAGAGGATCCAAACTGTCATGGCGAATCCGCAGAAAGCACCATTCACATTAGGTCTGAAATACATGTTAACTGCATGTATTTCAAGCCTGTTGTGAATGGATCTTCTTGCAGATTCGCCATGACAGTTTGGGTTCCGTTACTGTGGAGGTGCCAGTAGGAGTAAGCTCTGTGTTCTATCAGTATAAGTGATTAGATAATATATGGAGAACTTACCTCTTCCGTTATAGTGGCCGGGTACGATTTGTGAAACCCGTTAGTTTTTTCAATACTAATATGGTGATCCTCCGTGGTAGTTTTCCGGTAAACAGGATTGTCAAAATTCATGGAATCCCCATTCTTGGAAAATATATTTCGATACAATATCAGCACCACCTGAAGATAAATATGAGAAATATTTTTCACAATCACCCCAAGAATCAATAATGTAAAAAATAGTTTCGAATTCCACATAGGAGCGAGTGGAAACAAGCAATGTACGATGGAATTTGTCTATAATCTACTTAAATTATGAAAATTATCACTTACGACTAAGATAAGGAGTAATGTAGCAGACAAAATCCCAACTATAATTACGACAGTACCGCTATCTCCTTCATTTATGCCGCTCTTTGAGTAATTCTCGTTTAACTGATGCTTGTTCAATCCTAAAAAGTTTGATTAGGTGTGAATAATGTAATTCAGAAAACTCTTAAGTAAGGTACACGTGTACATATCTTCCGACAAGTAAAAAGTGAAACCTGATTTTGCTGGAACAATTCCTGCCTGGACTTCGTTAGAGAGTTCTGCGGATGACTTATTGATATCAGATGAAGGAGCTTCAGGGGCCACTCCGGTAATATTGTTATTAATCAAGACAGCAGGCGCCACGTCACTTTCTCCATCGGGATGTTCGGCATGATGTGCTTAAATTGTCATATTCAATATAATTACAATCAAACATGACAAGGTTAACAATGCTGTTAATTCAGATGATTTTTGAATAATTCTAAAGGCGCAAGCTCTAGCGTTAAAGGTTCTGAAGTTCTGATGCATCATGGGGACTCGAATGACAATTTTATTTTGATAATAATAATGAACAAATAATGTGAAAGTGTGAAAGTACTGAGTAAATAAGTTTGACGTTAACATCCTCGTAGTATATTCTGGTACAGATTCATAGGATAAACAAAGACGTGCGTTTGTTCAACTATGGCAAACTCGACCGCACTGGCCAAAGTCGTTGATTAATTGGGAATTTTTTGTAGTTATACATCAAACATAAACTTTCATAAACTTTGATTATAAGATAAAAAAAAACACGTCAGCTAAACTTTCAGTGTAGAAAATTGCCAAAAGTGTTTCATGAATTCCTTTCGAAATAATTACAGTTGAGCGTATCGCAAATTACAGAACATTTTTAAATATGTTTCGTCTCATGGTCTCACCAGGGAGAGGAGAACAATTTTGCCCATCACTGGACAAAATTGAGCCATCCGGACAAGCACATGAAATAAGTCGTGTTTCTGTGGAAGTTCGAGGGGCTGGTAGACACAAATGGGAACATCTTCCATTCAAAGGTGTGCAATGATTTTCACTGTCCGGCTGTCGATAGGCGTGATAGACATGCACTGACATAACATTCTTTACCTATAAGATTTTGTAAATTAGACTGTTTTCATTGAATCCAAACAATAGAGAAAATTAGACGAGACTAACAGTTTTAGGGGGCAGAATAGCCGTGAGTTCCTTCCCGTTGAATTTGTTCGCCTTAAATATTGTTTCATTAGACCAATCCGTCCAGTAGATATAATCTTCAAAAGTGGTAATTGAGAAAGGATGCGCCAAAGCATCATTGGATTGGAGCACTAAACGTCGATTAGAGCCGTCGAAGTTACAAGATGAAATAGAATTCAGTTTAGCGTCCACCCAGTATAAGCGATTATGGACCAAGTCCAACGTCAATCCATTAGGCCATTTGAGATCAGTATTTATAATTGTCTCTCTATTCGTGCCGTCCATTCCGACTCTTTCAATACTCCCAGGTGTCACACCCCAGTCAGTCCAGTACATCCACCTATTTCATCATAAATTTCATTTTTGATTAATTCGTTTTATTACGACAATACTAACGTACAAAGGTTCATACATATATTCTCAGATACTAACAAAATAATTTTTAAAGACTTGGATCAATTATGATTACCCGTCCATTGGATTCACCGCAATTGATCTGGGTTTTACGAGACCGTCGCTTATGAGTACTTTTCGCATCTTTCCATCTAATTCAGCCACAGATATAGTTTTCTTCTCTGAGTCTGTCCAATAAACGTGGTTGTAAATCCAGTCAATTGCCAAACCATCAGATGTTCTTAAACCGCAGTCAATCACAACAGACTTTGCATCTCCTTCATCAATAGGGGCTCTGTCATGGAATAAAGATCAAATTAACATGTATGATTGACGACCCTCAATAAAAATATTGCGTGGAAAATCCCGAACAGACGTAGAGTATGTTTTGCTTTCTGAACAAAGGAGACTCACTTGTAAATTTTCCCGTCATGACCATCACTCCAAAAAATCATTCCAGTACGAAACATGTAGTCCAAAGCAGTTGCACTTCTTGTGTTCTCCACAATAAGAGTCATCTGAGCAAAGTTAAGAAAAAACAAGGTTAAATCTTATGTTACTCCCTTCCATTCGACGAAAATGTGTAATTAACATATCTAAATTCTCACCTTCAAGTGGTCTAAGGAAACTTTTCTGATATTATGTCTTAGTGCGAATAAAAGCGACGCGTGCCCTTCAATAGCCTTGCATCGTGTATGATCTTTTGGATCTCTCAAATAACCTTCTAGACATTCACATTTAAAGGATCCCTTTTCGTTAGTGCAAACTTGTGAACAGGTTCCCAGAATCTCACACTCATCAATATCTGGAAGTAAATAATATAAATCATTCAAGTTAAGTGAAAGTTTTGCAAACTCTTGAATGGGTTGAACGGATGTCATATAAATGTCATTATTGTAATAGGTACATTTCTTTATTTAGGCTTTTGAATCTTAGTCCGGTTTCTTCGTCAGGAAAAACAGAATAAACACCCTTAAGTGAAAGTCTACATAGACAAAATAAGATAGGAGGATTAGTCTTACCTTCGCAAGTATAATTGTTGACAAGTTTGAAGCCTGGCTTGCAATCGCAATAGTAGCTTGCTGGAGTATCAAAACACAAATGTGAGCAGCCTCCATTGTTAACCTCACATTCATTTGCACCGCATTTATCCTTGGGTTCATCTTCCCAATCTCCACAATCGTTCTTCTGATCACAAACTTTTTCGGCCAAAATGCATTCACCAGATGCACATTCAAAATGAGTTTTTCGGTCACATTTGGGACTTGGCGGCCGAGCTGTCCAGAAAATGTAAAAACAGTAATAATGAGAGGGTACGATCTGTCAAGCTTCAAGCTTATATATCAAAATTTCATTGAAATCTTCAAAGTTCAAGCTGGATTGAATTGGATTCGATTCGATATTTATGTGTTCTTTCAACTTCCAACTGCATTCACAAATACACCTACCTGTTCAGTTTCAGTCTGTATAATTTCGACTTAAATAATTTATAAATTACTAACTATAAAACAAAGACCTCTTCGGAGAAGGGTTGAAAGACTTAATAATAAAATAAAAAAATAAATAAAATAAAAAAAACAAGTTTGACTCCAGAGAACATGAAAGGAGAATGGGTAAGGAGATGGATATTCAAATTTATCTCTAGAAGTACTCATCCGATCTTAAAAATTCCTTCGGATTTGGATTCCTCGCAAAATTCTGAGTCGGATAGGGTGTCTATCATTTTACTTCTCGAAACTTCATAACACACTTTTTCATCGGCAAATGTACATGAAACATGATAGCATGTAAATTTTCCCTTTGCGGTTCTTCCCATTTTCTCAAGAAGTACTCATCCGATCTCAAAAATTCCTTCAGATTCAGATTTCTCGTAAAATTTTGAGTCCGATAGCTCTCATACAAGTCCACTTTTATACCATACTAAACTATTTTGATCGAAACTTGTACGTAGTCTTATCGGGAAAAAACAGAGTGCGGTCCCTGGTAAGCTAATACATTACGACATCGAGTGACGGTTTGGCGGCAAAAACGGCTACACATTTCTATCTCCTTACCTAAGTCCTGTACCCTGGTTTGACCCAGCACAACAGAAAAACGTACTTTGACGAGAATAGATAAACAGATAGTTTTTTTTATTCGGTCAAACTTTTCAGAATGAACTGTTAATATGTATTCCAATGCAAATAGAGAATGGACTTTCTGCATTTGCTCAGCCACTTCATTGAGAATTAGTTGAAATGAAAAAATATGTTGAGACTCTTAGTGAAAATGGCTCAAAAATTAATTTGACGGAAAAAAGTTGTTGTTTGCATACAAAAGAAACTAGTACGCTCAGAAACAAACAAAAAGTTTAGTGTGACGGACTATATCTCCAAGGACTGTCGATTCTGACCGGGATAGCAAAAACTTGATAGTTCGTGGCCTATTTGAATATAACTTTTAAGGAACAGATTCTTCAAACATCAGATGAACTACAAGCTTATTCGAGGCAAGAGACTACAGAAATCACATCATTTATGACATTGTTAACACAGAATAGGACGGAAGGAAACAACCACTCACAACATATGTCTTCGTCACTCCCATCTGTACATTCATCAGTCCCGGAACACTTCATATGAAGTGGAATGCATTCCTTATTTCGACACTGGAATTGGTCCGATCTGCATATGACGCGGTGACATCGAGTTTCATTTTCGTCCGAACCATCTTGACAATCGCGATCTGAATCACAGACCCTGGAATATTCAATTTAGAAAGAACCACTTCTTAGTAAATCCGTTCGGAAACCAGAATACACGGAGAGGTAAGAACGGACCGGGCCATAAAGAAATGCGGGCCCGATCGAACATATATAACCCCACTTTTTGCTCTATGAAATATCTAAAATTAAAATTGCTTTTAGCAATTTGTCGGAAATGAACCTACGAACCTATCAAATCTTCGATCTGGGTCAACAAAAATTATTAGAAATTCCGAGTCGGATTGGTCCGGGCCAGACAGGTTGGGTCGGATCTGTCTTGGGCCGCCTAAAGTCGGACCCGTGACCACCCGTAACTCAAATTCGAGTGAATCCAGTACATAAATCACGAGTCACGACCCGGCTGACTTTCCCAAAAATATTTTATACATTGTTTCAGGCGGTACGAATATTCCGAATGAGAAATTTTGCTTGGTCAAATTGACGAATAGGGTCATGGTGCGTTAATTACGAACTTAAGACTTCTAGTGAATACTGAATATTGGGATTCGAAGACGTTAATCCAGAATCCCGACAGGAATTGGTAACCTTATCAACTTTCTCCAACTTTTGTGGTTCGTACCTATTGCTGTTGGCCTAATGAAGCAAAAACTGAATGATGATGAAATGAAAAATGATGAATTTGATATTTTCAAGAACAAACTACACCTCTTCATCATCTATCAGTTCCAGACTTGAAAACGAGGACTCAACTGGCAGACAAATGACAATAAAATCTTCCACTCCCATTCCCATAAGAGTAAATTTTCTCTCTAAGTCTCTTTATTCCTTCACCTGTTGTTGGGCTATGAATTGGATTGGTATTTTATTATAGTCATTAACCTGATTAACTTCATAGCTCACACGACATGAACACCATAATATCTGAGAAAATGTGTTTCTACAACTTTGGCTAGGTATTTCAAATACGAGAATATATCGAAAATTGTGAATCGAGTTAGTACATTTCGCTTACCACGATTTGTGGATGCAAGTTACATGATCCCCACACTCGAATTCGTGTTTCCCACATCGAGATGTTACTGTGTTGTTAGCATTTCCGCAATCCTAAATAGGAAATATAATGGAATTGTTAGATCGGGCGAACTCATTTTCAGCTCACATTTTGACATAAATCAACTTACGATAAAAGACTTAACTATTGAATTCGGAACAGTTCTGTAACATTAATTTCTTAGACTCAAGGGTATAAACTATAAGGTTTGGCCAAGCTGAGCCAGCGCTTGATAGTTGATACTCTTGGGTTAGACTGCTTATCCGGGTCCGAGCAAAAATCTCACCGGTTGGTGTCCGTAATGAGATTTTCTACTCCGGCTCCCCCGGGATGGGCTGCCGAGGGGGGGGGGGCACAGGTCATGGGTGACCCTGGAGATAATCCTGTACTAACGAGGAAACTATTTGATGTGCACCTCTCTAATTTTGCCCAAACTTTTTTTCTGAAAGACCTTTGCGCCAAACCCTCAAATATGTTATTAGCTCACGCAACACTCAAAACTCGATTTTTAAAAAAATATTGAAAATTTTGAAAAAAAAAGTGCAGACTCTTTGTTCCCAATATTTTAACATGGGATATCCCATGGTCCCCCATAACTGATCTTTGCACTTCTTTTTCAAAAATTGCTTTTTAAAAATCGAAGAGATACGCCTCAAATGGTTTCCTCGTAAGTGCGTGACATCCTCTGCTATGCATGGGGAAAAGCGATATCTACAGGATGGTCCATAACCCCTCGGCAGCCCAATCTGAGGAAGTCGGCTAAAAAATGAGATATGCACTTTGTAGACATTCTTATTGCGGTTCTAGCGAGCTATTCCGTCTGAAGATACGATGTACATAGCGGCACTGACGAGGACTTAAGTAAAAATCGGCATGAAAAAGTGAATTTTGAACGGCTCTTTGAGAAAATTGCGTCCAAAATATTTCTTTTAAAAAAATCCATCGATGCTACATATTTTGCCATATCTTTATGTAATTTTTAAAATTTTGTGTGACCGACTTGGAGAAAGTCAATTTTTCATTGGCGATTTAGTTGGGGAAGAAAATCCTATTTTGTTTTCTAAAACGCGTAGTCAGCTTTGTCCAAGCTGAATGACAACGTTTTTTTTTTTTTTTAATTATTTAAGTACAGATTAAATTAAATTAATAAAATATTTCAATATGGGCGGAAACGAAATGTAATAAATATGGGCGTAGAAGACAAACTTCATTTGCATTTTATCTGGTCCGTGACTCATTCTTTTCCTGACCGTCCCTAATGGAAACAATACTGATAATTGCCGCTGATGACCCTTACATTCATTTTGTTCGTGATCTAGATTAAATATCTGTCTTAAAAATCTTGAAATCCTAGCGGAGTGTACCGAGTCTAGTAGAGGTGCCCGAGAATCAAAGATATTGCGTAGGACTAAACGAAAGTGAACATAAAAATGGTGCTCCCTGCCTTAGAAAGAAGGTGCGTGAGATTTATTTGGTTATATTACTGAACTGTATGGGAAATGGAGCATTATGACTTTAATAAAGAATTCTCTGACTCTGACTCTGCGTGTCTTTTCGATGAGTGCCCGCCCCGCCCATTTGTCAAGAATATCTCGTTGTCTGGGCGCCAATAATGCCTTCCATCCATGCGGCTCCAACATTGCCACGAATTCTTTCCGTGTAACACTGCCGATGCCTGCCACCCAGGGTGGTCTTGACTACCTTATTTTTGATAGCTTGTGCTATCAGGGTGGGTCCATTAGCCGATTTTCCTACGACCATAGTCGGGGACAAGAAGAGGTAATTGCCCTTTCTTAAGCATTACGCAGACGGTCCCAACTGGCATGCGATTTTTGCACGTAGAAGGCTTAACTATTTGATTTGATTTTGATTTGATTTGATTCTTTATTAATGTGTTTACCGACGCATCCTGATACATTATAAATAGAATGGCTTAATTCGACAACACGGCACCAATTTTGAATTTAGATTAAAAACCAATTAATAAATATAATGACCAATGCTAAAACTAATGAAAGATTGACTCCAGCCTGTCCTTCCTCAAAAAACATAATTCACA
>JAQFYE010003542.1:0-15069 GCA_034694305.1 Protaphorura glebata
CCGAAGGTCTGGTCAACATTTGATGTTCTTTTTCAAATGATAGAGATTGGTATGTATTGAGTCGAATTAGAATAACTAAGAGCAGAGTGAATGCCTTCGATCATCAGCCGAACTGTACATACCCGGCATTCCCTATCCCAAGGAATTCTCTTAAAGAAAAGTGCAATTACCTTGATAAAACTGGCATTTAGAAGGATCATGAAAGTCGGACCATATTTGTCCAAGAGCAAATTAAAATTGATTACAAGTATCAGGATCCTTATTGCCAAAATGTGAGTTTAAAAACAATATATTTAGTATAAATACTCTAGAATAATATGCCAACCGGTCGGCAGCATTTTCGAAATGAGTATTACTGTATACATACATTGAATTGCCCAATAAAGTGGCACATAATATTGTGTTATACTGCAAGGGTAGTATTTTTGGTGGTCCGATTTCTGATAAAGTTATTGAGAAAGCGTTACAGTTTATAAGCTTTGAATATAAACCATGGTCGGCAATTTCCTGACTACCGGGCAGGGCTGGTACATGCTTTAAATTGGTAATAAGTTTCTAGGTTAAAAGTACAGGTTAATTGACTGTCACAGTCACTGTCATATGTCATGTTACTCTGCTGGACACACTATTGGGATTTAGAAATTAACTTTGGAAGCGGATGAGTCCGTACTTCCGTCCGTTTCACAATTCCAAGACTAAATGCACGCAAATCCAAGTGCCAAGTGCCAGGGAATTAATGAAAAAAAAATCTGACATTGAGATACAGAGAGAAAAGATGCGAATTCTGTACACTGTACATATGTGCATTCGCATTAGATTTTGCATTCTTGTTTGTTACAGCACGCAGAGATTGCATTGAAGGAGGTGCAGGTGGAGGATGTTGTTGTTATGCCATATGACATGTACATAGTAATAGTTAAGGATGTGGTCTATCTAATCTAGAGGTCATTTTATTTTGGTCATACCTGGCTGCTCAAAATTGCATTGCATTTTATATATATTGCACTGTTCCCTTCAAGATTCAAGATGCCACATATTATCCAGTCTTTAGGATTCGTGAGCGTCTTCGCGAAATCTTCTATACATTATTACCAACCACTTGTATTCATATAGGGAGACAGAAAAGTGGTCTACGTTGTGTACGAGTGAAACTTTAATTCTGAAGCAAGTATAACTTTTTTTTTTTACAAAATTAAAGCTAATCCAACATGGGTACTCGTTGGTTCTTCCACTCATGCATAATGTTACTAGTATAGTACTGTCTGTATTGTTTGCGTGTGTATGCATGTGGAAATTGATGCACACAAGACCAAATATATGAAAAATCGTAACTAACAATAAGATTAAAAATCCGAAAATCGGCATAAAGAAGCCATAAAGAGTGTGAAAAGCAAATCTCTTTTTTTTCAAGAGAAATATGGTTAAGAATACATATAAATTTTATCCGGTCACGTGGTTGGACACGTTTGAATATGTTTTAGTGAATGCGCATTCCATAATTATATGCGGAACGTTCAAACGGATAAAAAAAGAGCTAATTAAATTAATGTATCAGACATTAATACTCATCAACCTAGAAAATGATTTGATTTAATAACCGTACGATGACGCCGCAGTTAAGCGAGTTGAACGTGACACCCGATTTCACAGTTTGTGTGACAACATATTATGCAATGATTAGTCAGTCAGTCATGGACATACGGACCATTATTATTATCTGGAGCAATTTATCCACAGCACACACATCCTCACATATGATATGAACAATGGATACTTAAATCAATCGACTCACCCAATAAATTAATTACTGACGACTGACCTAATCATGTATTTTATAGTTTGCTGTTGTTTTAAAAGGACATTGAACGCTCCATGTACTTGTTTCTTATGAGAGACATTTGCTGACCTGACCTAACAATTATGATGTTGTCTCTGTCATCCATGGAGGAAGAGTTTTTATCCTCTGAACTTTTCCGCATCCTGAATTCCGATTTTATCCTACAAAAGATCTGAAACCTTCCAAATCCTTTCGCATCTGTACAATTTGCTGGAGTCGGGAAGTTCTTGTGTACTAAAATATGATTGTTCATAGACCACGTCTCTTGTCCGGGTAAAGAAATTACGCACTGGGTTTGGGCATGCTCTGTCAACCCAACCCTAGTATTTTATTATCTTCACGACTTCACGTCCTATACGGACCACTTTTTCTGCTAACACACTAGATTCTAGTTTGTCTTTGCAATTTTCATTGGCCATAACCTAATGTTATGTTATGTTATCAGTCACTTCTCTCTGCTACGCATCCAAATTAGTTTACAACTAATTAATAGCCTGCATCTTCCATTGCAGTTAAACATTCTTTCTGACGTACATCTGGTGCATAACCATTAACCCCAAACTCCTATCCTAACTTGAAGGTTTTCAGAAAGACTTATTTAAAATTCGAAGATAATTAAATGCAGCACCTAACCTACAACACTAACGAAGATGCAAATAGCGAGCGAGGACGCAAGAACAGCTGTAAAGAGAGATGCGACAAGTGTATTTTCGTAGATGAAATTGTATTTCTCACTTTTTAATGGCACGCAACCCCCTGGTCCACGTCTACGAAATGGTAGAGCGTGTTGAAAAATGAAAAATAATGACGAAAACATGGGATATCGATTACTAAACGATGAATCGTTATAAGTAATCAAATAAGTTCGTATGTCTTGTTAAGTATGTCCGAGATCCGGAAGCTCAGAGTTAACATCAATTAATTACAGATGTGAAAGTAAACAAGGATTATGAATCTAACGAAAATGAAGTTTGAGGCTAAGCGAAGCGAGGTCACGCTGGTTTAAATAACCAAATCCGAAAAAAAAATAAAGTACACAACAAAAGAACTTCAGATCACTAGTAATAATTAAGTTTAATAATTTCGAAAGGCAAAAACATCTCTGATCGGTTTGTGTTATTTATGTACTAGATAGGTTCACTATGAATGGATCACTAAACCTATTACTGGTATATTGGTAACTCGTTTCACTCTTGCTAATATACAATCATAAAGTTAATTTACTAAACCATTCAACTCATTTTGTAACGAAAAATGTCAGCACATGTATTGAACTTGACTATAATTGCACTATTTATGCTTTCTGCATTAAATTCACACTACTAAAATCCTGCATCCACACACGAACTCTGTAGACCGTTAAAAAGAATTTAAAAGTGTAATCAGCAAAGCAATGCTATGTGTGTGCATTCGTAAGCGTTCTTTTAATTTATTGCACACAAATTGAATATTTTCGCTGACGAACGAAGAAATAAAATCCCGTGTTTGCTGATTTCCAGGTGGCATGAAGTTAGTAATGCAGAGTATTTTTAAGATAAGGAACGTCTGATGCGAAAAAACTGAATTATTAATTAATCTTAAGCTTTTGAGACATACAAAATGGTTGAATGCTTGCACTGCACACACTAAAGTAGTAATCTAATACAATTACAGGTACACCAAACCGTTCACAAATATTTTCATCGACTCACTTAAATACAGATGAAATTTTTCAGTGGTTGACAATTTAGTCTCATTGTTGGATGTAGTCTTAGTTTTGACAATGAGAATCAGTTTTTTTGTAGTTTTATTATGCTAGAAGGTCTTTAATCTAGTAATATACTTTTTCTTTTAACCTACACGGTCCCATTGCATTGTAGACATCAATGACTAATTTTTACAGGAAGATTTTGTATTCATTATAGACATACATACTTGAGATTTTATACTTTTCCATCTACGCTACAGTCTACATACATGTATAATATCTTTTTCATTTCGTCTTCATTTTTGTTGTATAATATACGACTATGTTTTTGTTTGAATAGGTAACACTGAATTAATTTGAGTGAGCATTTTTCCAGTCCGACCACAGGTACACTCATTCATTTTTGATAGTATCAATAGGTAGATCAAATCAAATCAATCCATATTTTGGCTCATTTTATATGGTTAACACACCAAGCAAAAATGGTAATTCCTTAGGGACATTTAATATTAAATGTCTTAACTATATATTTACTGTACACATCTCTCCTAGCTCTATTTTCCAAGATTGTTTTCCTTTATTGGTACGCATAAAATGGGTATTATATATTAATTGAAGTATTTCAATTTTAATTTCGATGTTTCATCAATTTTCAATTCATTTCATTTAGACATGTAATATTACGCCTGGGAATCCATGACTCTAAAAGTTAACATGCAAAACCCAGTCCATCCATGGATATCCCAAAAGTGTGCCAAATTTACTAATGCCGTAGTACCTGCTCAGGTAGAGAACACTTTGGGTTCAAATGCGTGCAAAAGTACGGCACAAGTGAAAACAAAACGCTTACGTGATGTGTAAATTCCATTTACCTCTGTCGTTGTACTCCTATCTCTAATGTAGCGAAACATAAAGCGAATTGCCATATAATATATAAAGAGCAAATAACTTCATGCATAGAGTCAAATCAAATATTTTTTAGAACGTGGATGCAACTAATACGGCAAGAAACTTGTATGATTTTGAATATCGAACACAACTCTCAGAAATGAAAACCAGTCGAAGTCAAATACTTAGGTTTTCCTCGCAGTACAAAAAATTGTCAGCTAATTAAAGCAAAGTTCAACTAGCCATCTCCTTCTAACATTACAAACATTTATATTATTATTTTTTATTAAATTATAGATTAAATATAGATAAAATAATACATATATAATGTGTTACAACACATTATGAATAATAAGTTTACTTTTCTTTTCATAAGCACAATATTTGAAGGAAATTAAAAAAGCAGACTAGTGCAGGTTTCTGTTTTGAAATCGTCTTTCTTTGAACGGTTGTGCAAGGCAATCAGATTTATTTTCACGCTATGCCTGGAGTTTTAGCTCAAGTTAAACGGTTGCATCCTTATTTGCAATGCTTGTAAAAATTAAACTAAAACTATTTGAACTACTTTGCCAATTGATTTGATTCCTTGTCCTATCGTGATTTTTACGGTCTCCAGTGTTTCAAATCTAATACGTTACATTGAGAACTCTAAGCATGCTTTTATCATTGAAATATATGGTACATGAATTATTTTCTGGCTTTTTGCTTATCTATCCAAAATGTAAATGAAAATTCAAAAAATTACTAAAAAAATCTTTCAATGAAAATTGACTCCGAAACTCCGATAGGAGTTTATATATAAATTTATCAATCATGGAAGCATTCAATGATTTGAAAATTTTGGCATCACGTAGTACACGTTTACGACATTTCCTTGCAGGATTGAGACTGGAGGCAAGGACCCCGTTGGGATAATTAACTACATCATAATATTATAGCTCTAAAGTTCCGGCGCACCAGTCAAACGAAACCCAAGAGATTAAATCCAATTCAATTGATTAATTCCTGCGCAATAAACTTTGAATGACCAAAATATTGGGCAGTACGCATTTGTTATAACTCCCATCACTGGATTAATTACTATTTTGAGAACCAGGAAGGAAACTAAAGCTATATACTACGCATAGTACAGCTATAAAACTAGGTCCTACTTCAAAGTGCAATTTTGTTATTTAATGCATGATCCACGCGACGTTACAAAAATTATCATTCAATAATGTAGTTGTAATAGAGAGTAGGTTAATAATAAGCGTGCATTTTGACAAGACTAGGTAAAACGAAGCTCAAGACTACTTGACCAACTGACTACTGGTGTGTATAACATGAAAATGATAACAAATGAGCAAAATGTTCTATTTACATTTACAATAAAATTTGTCTTCGAAATGCAGACACTAAAGTAGTGAAGGAGTTTAAAAATCTTTGAAAAAATTGACTATTTCATTGAACAAAGTTCCCTTTCAAATGTATATAGATTCAAGTTTCGCTACTTACGAAACTAGTCAATACACTTCACGATTATGTATGCACACAGTCAACACAACAATTTAACACGAAGTGACAACAATGACGACAAAATATTAAGCGTAATAAATTTTCAAATGAGTTCAAAAAGTACGTACGTGCAAAAAATAAGAATGAGAAAATTGGGTGTATGTAGGAATGACTGAAAATCAGTCGACAATATTCAATTGACATTTCTATCCATCATTCGAGACAAATGCCTTCGACCTTTTGTCTTGGCGTCTAAAGTGACATACCCTTCAGCCCAGTGCCACGTTTGTCTTGAATTTAATTTTTTTCCCACCTGAAGTAATAGTGTTTTTCTGTCTAAGTCTGTGTACGACGACGAACTGTAAATTCAACGCAAAAGTGGCACTAGGCTAAACTTCTACTAATATAGCGGTAGTCGCCGTCATATGAGGACCTTGACCATGACATACGGTCAACTTTCACACAATTCACAATGAAAACCACAACACGTAATTAATTACCATAGACAATACTTTCTCCACACAAACTCTGGAAACACTTTGTGGAAAGAAAGCCAATGTACACAACACGTTAGCCGCCATCATGTAAAAATGCAATCTCTAGTTTACGAAAATCACTAAACATTGAACTGGATTTTTAGGACACACATTAGGCATTAAAAATTATTTGGACAAATCGCCACAACATTTGACGACATCGGTACAAAAAAATTGATTGTGAACCTAAAAATAGTGTTTCGAAATTCGAACTTTTTTTTACGTCGTAAAATGATGTCATTATGCCGTGTGGCATTTTCTAATCTAGTATCATAGGTACTTTAATGGGTGCTTGCATTGCTATTCTTGCAGCTGAGTCAGCGGACACCTCTATAAACGGCCGAATGTCCATACGAATTTACATCTCTGACAACTTTATCGCATGCACTCATAGAATTAATGTGACAACGGTACTATATAAACGTGACTTGGCGACACGAAACGACAAGACGAAGAGGGAACTGAGTACCGTGCGACTACATTACTAGACATATATGATTAGGGCCTTTTGTGCCATGTAGTATTCGTTGTCCTTTTCACAAAATTTTCGCACCAATTTGTTTGTCAGTGTGAGAGTAATAAGACTAAACAAACATCTTATTTGATTATACTAATTTGAACAGCTAAATTCGAGGCATCAGAAGAAATAACCTTCCGAATTTCTATAAATTATTTTAAAGAACGACTTAAGTTAAGCTATCAGAAAACGCTGGATTTCTTTTTCCTCACGAATCTTAATCATCAACCGGTGGTTCCATTCGGCATACAATAGCCTTTGCGTAAGCTGCCGCCAGAAGTGCTGCGTATGGTTGCCAATCTCTACGTCGAGTTCCGTCCTAGAAAAAAATAAAAATAAAGTTTCGGTGAATTTTACGATTCAACAGTCAAATCTAACTTTTTGTTGAACAACCCTGGAATCAGCAACTTTCTCCAATACGTTAAATGGAGAAAGCAGAAGAAAAAGTATGACCTTTCAATAAAACCTACATCAAATGTTCAATCTTGAAATATAGGCGAGAATCGATTGGAAATTTTAAAGTGACAAGTGGTGTCACATGTCAGCTTCTATCTGAAGGAAATAGCCGAAATATAGGGCAATTAGCTATAATTATTATAATTAAAAACAGAATTCGTAAACGGCCAAAATATTTAGATGCAAGCACTTTTGTTTCGTACTGTGAGTAATGTAGCATTTGAAATTACTCACGATTATTCATAGAAAGTTCATCGTCAGCTTAATTCGGAAAATGGAATTAAGTAGAACCCCGTTCCTTTCTTTGACACACCCCAATAATATTCGCAATGTCATGGAAAACTGATTCAGCATTGCATTGGAGGAATGAAATATGCCTAGGTCGGCATCCCGACTATTATATTCAAGAACTAGGGATGGTTGATACACTCTGCATACAAACACAAGGGTAAATGAAAACGATGACGTGGCAGTTTAATTGCCACGTTACTTTACCTCTAACCACAAAATTGCATCTGCAAGTAATAAAAGTGAAAACGCGTCCTCATGGAATTAGAACTAAGCATTGACCCTCGATATAACTTGGGTCAAGCGAATGAAGTTGCTTAATAAAATATTAAATACAGTGATATTCGCCATTAGCAGAGGGAAAAAGTGGTTTCCTAAACTAGCTGAGCACACTATTTTCTAGAACTGGAACTGAAAACAGCAACTGGAGGAAGTCTACACAAAATAGCGAATCCTAAAAATAAAGAAAGTTTCGTTCATTTCCAGGAATCTAGATATTTAGAAAGCCAGGGCAGGGATTCTACTTAAAATTTTAGAGCACAGAATAATGATATTACCTTGTAATCAGCTATTCCTCGAATTACGATGAACGAATCCCGTCGATTTCCAATAACACCGTCAAGGACAGAGTCAAACTCTGAGTCGTAAGCCATCACCTAAGACAGTATTTTTATCGTTAAATAAATACTATTCAAGTCAGGCCGAAATGCTAAGCCTTAGATTATCAAATAAACGTCAATTATACCCTCCAAACAAAATACGTACACTTTCATATTTAATGTAAATTTATATGGCTGACATTCTTGAATAAGTGAAGGTGAAAGCCACCCACTGTAGTTTACTTGACTTTTGTTTCTCTCCTTTCTCTGAATGGTTCAAAGTGAAAACTGAAAGGGTCCATGTTTCATACATTTACTGGTAAAAATCCCAAATATTGATTTCTATTATAATGATATGTCACATGTACATGCTCGCATTTCAGGGCAAGCGAATTCGTAGGCTTACCTTATGTCGAGACGCCATTTCTTGTCTAGCATGATCGTCACGGGCCACTTGGCGTCCTGAAGCGATGGGTCCAAGATGAACGCGAGATTCCATTCGTAGCCTGTGGGGTGAGAAACAAATCATTCGATATATTGAAGAAAAAAAGAAAAGAAGAACCAAAAGAAGGTTAAAATTCAACTTATTCCACACACTTTTTAGAAGAGTTCTGATTTGGAGTTGGATGAGCTACTTCAATGACATCTTTCTCTCCGATAGCCATGTACAATTTATCAGAAGTTGCTGGTGGCCGACCAAAATCAGCCTCTTGTTCACTCAGAATCTTTGTGCCTTCCTCAACATAACGAGCCCATTCTTCTTCGCCCTAAAATGTTATTTCAAAAGTAGCAGATTTTATAACTGTGTTAACGTAAAGGATTTGTTTCTTTCGACAAATTCATTACTTTCAATCGTTTCAATCTGATTACTCAAGTGAAGAATTACCTCGCTCTTTATATCAGCTGCAATATCCTGAAGCACACAGCTCGTTGGAATCCACCCTCGCGTTTCAAACTCCAGTGCGCCATCAGCTCGTTCAACGGTGTTGTCACAGTACATGTAGACGTATCTGAAACAGGAAATGTTTATACACTCAGGTCCAAAATTCCCATTAAAATATTTCGAGACAACAAGAATTCTTAATACTTTTGAGTATCTGTGGGGCAAGACACGACGACATCTCCTAATCGGACGTGTTTGTTGTAGTCCGTGAAATGTGGAACACCTCCTCCTATTCCAATTAGAAACACGAAGTCCACCTTCTGGAATGTTCCTGTGTGGAGTTTAGAGAACATAATCTATAGGATTTCTAAAATTGAGGATTTGGAAGCAATGACACGGTGCAGAAAAAGTAATAAACCGAAACAAATGTTGTAAACGCACCCAAAAGTCTTGTAGTTGTATTTCCAGCTGCAATCCTACAAAGAAATGGAACGCATGTAAATTCAAGCAGTTGAACTTATGACTAAAATTAGAAAGGTCGGTTGTCATTAGTAGCCGGGGCTCTGGAATTCTAGCCGAGCCGCAACTGGGTCTAATTTTAATTTCTAGGAATAGAAGCCCTATCTGTTTGGAGTTTTGAGTAATCGAAATTGAAAACTTACATAGCCTCTCTTGTATGACCGACGCTGGGAAGCTTTGTGGAAACAACACGATGAGATCCCATATTCCCGAGTGTGTACACATTTGACTCACCTAACAATTACGGAATGCAAAAAGTTTACAAGAAACGATCCGGACTTAACTTGACAAATTGGGTCATTTTATTCATACCGACTGTAGTGTAACGCACAAAGGTTTCCTGATTTTCAATCATAGCATCCACTGCCAACTTTTCACAATACTGTGCAGTGATGATTGCAATGGTTGGCTGCTTGGCTTTCACTATCTTTGGCATTTGCTTAACAATCTGTAAGGATGAAAAGGAAAAGTTTTCTGTAACTATATGACTGGAAAAAGTTTGGAGAGAAATAGATGAGGGGAACATCAAGTGAAAGATTTCCTCACCCGAACATTTGTTTCATTGAGAACAACACGAGTGAAAGCATTGTTCTCCATTGCCTTAATCAGTCCCTTGGATTGTAAGACGCCCAAGTGCGGTTTGATCATGTCCTCTGAGGCGCGTGATTGCCTGTTTTCACAAACCAAGAACAAATTATATCATTTCCTGGAATTAACAAGCTGGGCTTACAAGAAGTCTGTATTACTTGGAGATGTCTTGTAGAGTCAAAGGATTTGGATACGCCGATTCTATCATTTCAAGAACTTTGGTTTCCGTTAGTTCTACAATCCCTCCTCTCAATCCGATTTCGTCAGCAGACACTGTGAAAAAATTTCAAAAGTTTTAGAATACTATTTCTCGAGGCACTCACATCGTAACAGAACACATCACACCTCAATAAAACATAAGTCGTATTATTAGGATTCTTCATATGTACAAGGTGATGGAGGCGGTTATGAAATTACTTCCAAATGAGGCACTTCACCTTAGCATAGTGTCATAACCGCTACCATCCAATAACTTAGAAAACTCCGACAGTACTATACTAAAAATTATACGTTTCCAGATCAGGAATTCTAAAACGTCCGAAATGTCATACAAAACTGTGCTTTCGAACAAATATGGATATAAATTCTACCAACATAGTTAGTTCTAGGAGATTCTTGAACGCACTCGTCACACGATTAATTAGTATTAGAGTGGACACAAGAAAACTGTTTAGCCACAACAACAGTACAAAAATCCAGAGGCACACACGCGATTAATAATATCGGTCAAACCTTTTCGATATCCAGGAAATCTCTTTAATGAAATGAAAATGGCACCCGGATTTGCTGTTACAATTCATAAGATATTTGTTGATTACAAATTACCAAATCGTCTAACAAATAAACTTTTCATATTAGGTGTGTGCGATGGCTGGGATAAAGATTGCATTGAATTTCTCTGGAAAGCCTAAGAAAGTACGGAACCTATTCTATTGATTTATTGTGTGAAGTGAACCAGTTTCAAGTCACACACACTTAGCTTTCACTTTCTACATTTTGTGTCAAAAAATTGAAAAAAGTCTTGCACTTTCATCGAGGATTCGTAATATATTTAGAGAATATCTAAGTGTCAAACTTACTTGGTCGCTCAGGCGGTTTTTCAGTTTCTTGCAGCTGATTTAATTGGATCTCCACCTTTCTCATCTCTGAGTAACGAAGCTGCAATAGTTTCATGATTTTCTTGATGAAACCCACATAGTCTAAGAATATGACCATTTTATTAGACGTTTGTTCAATATTCGTAAAATCGCACATGTAAATGAAATCGGCACTCACCTCTTGGAAATTCTGAAGGGCTGACCAATTCCTTGAAAAATTCTTGTGACGATTTGGCTCGTTCAGACTCTGGAAAGCAATCTCTGAACCAAAATCGAAGAATTCGACTTTCGAGAGTACTTTTTTGTGTAGCTGCATTTACCAAAAACACTTTGAACTCTAGAGACATCTGCGCAGGTGTCTCTTCCTTGTCTAAATTGATCAAAGCCTGATTAATCACTTTTCCAATCCTTTCGTAGATTGAAATAAATATAAATATGGTCAGGGCTAGAAATTAATTTACCTTGTACTATTTGTTTGTTGATTATGATTCCAGTGTGATCACCTCCGGCCACATGAACAGACCCATTAGAGTCTGAAACATCAACTTTTCGTCGCTCTACAGCTATAGTCGTCGAATTTGACGTTTTATTCTTCGGAGTCATTACAATTTGTTCTCCTGTAGATTATAAAAACTAAATTAATACGATGTTTTAATTTATTGAGTTAATAGCAATGCATTAACTGATAATATTTTTTGGTAACTGATAGAATAACTGTTCTCCAAATTCACGTTTTCGAGAAAAGAGATGAACTAGGATGCAAAAAAATGAAGAATTTCCAACAACATCTCTGGATTGGCTTACCTCTGCATAACTCTTCCATTGTGCTACCAGGCATTTGACCGACCTGAGTTCAGATTTAAAGAATATAGTACCAGCAGGTCAAACCAAGTGTGTATTCCGGTACTAACTGGTTCCAGCAGACTCCTTACTTTCTCTAACTTTCACTGCAAAAGAAAACACAAATTGCCTATTAGGTTTTGAAAGGGAAACGAAATAAAAAATGAAAACTCAGTATTACTTATAATATAAAGTATAAATGACCCTAATAATATGAGAGGAATTGTTACAACTTCAGAAGCGTGAGCGATTTGAATTGTAATTCGTAGTGATAATCGCTAGGCTATAGGCAAGACGTGTAATACAAACTAATCTAGCAAAAAATTGGAGACAGATACAGAGCAGGCACTACTCCAAGTTTCGATTTATTTTGTACGCTTTATCCGATCTGTCTGTCAATGTCCTGTCATTCTGGTATTTCCTGGAAAGGAAAGGTAGAAATTGAATGAAATTCCATCTTTTCATTCATTCTAATCTAATTCCTTATTTGTGACATGTCAATGAATGAATGACAGGTGAATCATATCACCACGTGCATCAAAAGAGGCACATGATTTATTCCAGTGCTTTTTCCAAGTATGCAGATATGCGATCACAAAACCTCTCCAATTAGGCCACCGGATTTGCAGGAAGTAATTTTGAGAGTATACTAAATATTGGTATATTAAAATTGCATCGCGAATCTCGATAAGTACTTGAAGTAATTTTTTACTTCAAGAAATATACAAATCAATCATTATCAGTCAATTACAATTAGCGTTCGGTATGTTTTTGACAAAAAAATACGGTGTCGTCCTCTATGTAGTAGTTGATAGAAATTTTGCTTGGGTTTGTATCCAAAAACATGATTATACGTAGTTTTTTTAATCGTGTTTGCCCAATTACGCAAAGTCGGCACTATTTTAATATCTCGTTAATGTTAGTAGGCTAGTTTACTGAAATCATGTGTAGTGATTTCGCTTAAAATTTTTTTTTTTTTGAACCAAACTTTTATTCAGTCTCCGTTTTCCATCGGAAATTGCCCATAAGACACAGAATACAAATTAATTTTTTTTTAGAATTGTTCCAACATCTCGAACCTCCACTTCGATACATTTCTTAAAATTACATATGAATTTCGATCAGAACTTATATAAATTCTAGGTATTTCTTTTAATTAACAAATACAAAAATTAATTTTTATATATGTGATTTTGTAGAATCTGTGAAGATCCCTTAAGGGCGATAACACCACATCATCTCTCATTGACTTTGGAAGTTTGAAACGCTTCCGGAATTGTTCGAAAAACGAACTTATGGTTCCTCTAGCACCGACTAATAATCCTATAACTTCAATATTTTTTAATTTATATTTCTTGAGTAAGTCCGGAATACATGGGTCATAAATACCACACTTTTGACTTTTCATGGTGAATCTGCACAATAAGTTACTAGACTCCAGAAATGGCTTAACCGACCAACGTATTGAGTTGATCTGTTACTGCATTACATACAAGTGCATGTCACTCTCGCTCTGAAACCTGACCTTTAAAAATGACATTCATAATTTAACTCGATTTATTAGAAGATCGTAGGAGTTAACCAGTAGGCGTAAGAATAGAACTCTTGGCAGATTGTCGTCAGGAATACAATTGAGTTGAGCAACGAGGGACAGTACACGGATGTAAAATTCAGATTCGATCATTACTTACATACCCATTTCTTATTGATAAATTAATGCGGCACTGCGTTACTCACATTGTCACATTCCATGAGCTACGAATTTGGTGACATAAATTAATAAAACCCAATCCAATTAATATGAAAGTTTTTTCGGAATTCGAAAATGTCATTTTTCAAAAACCAGATTTCAGTGAAATACTCATATTTCAATCTGACAATCTAGCTGGCGACAAATCTTCATTTTATTTGCCTACGAAATGTAGATTCTCTCAGATTTTTTCAAAACACGAGGACCGTGGTTATGACGTCACTAGCATCGTTTTATTTGAAGAAAACGTTATAACTGGTGTAGGTGTAGGGTGTAGCACATAAGCCCAAGCCGAGATTGTTCGTGTCTTGGAATGAAGTGATAAATATTTAATGCTTTAACCTTCTTACACACGAATAGTATCCCTTGTGAGAATTATAGTAAGTGCCAAAGTGTGAAATAAAAAAAATGCAGCTCAGTACAAGAGGTCGGTTTACGAATGCACTAAAATTCAGTTTGCTTTATTAACACTTAACTGTTAAAATAAATCATCTGACGTTTTCAGAATGGAATACAGAGTCCAAACCCACGTGCATGTCCAAATGCAAATATTATAATTTATGACATGATAGAAACGTGTAATGAATAGTTGCGTGCGTTCACACTAATTGTAAGAATGTAAATAATCCTGATACAAGACTTGACACACTACTATGAAAAAAAGTGTGAACTTGACACACCGTTCATACATCAATATTCCAAAATTGTAATCGGAAGCACTGTGTATTAGTTTGCTAGGTAAAATTACCAACCACGTGCTTATGTTTATTTAGAATACTGAACTATGATCCTAATCAATTAAGCAAAACCAAAAATCGTTAAAACTAATTTTAAAAATCAAAAGTTTTTTTTGTAATTCTTTTCTAGTAAGAGGATGGGTCTCTGGTCTCCTAGCATACAATAAACTCCAATAATTGAGAGTAACTTCTCTAAAGCACAATGTAATCCTCAATCAACCATGTCTGACCAAAGGACCGAACCTCCAACGGCAAGAGAACAAGGACCTTCTGAACGACTTAACGTAACATATACGTGGGCAGGTACCCCCTCCAGACCCGGTACATACCCCCCTGGGCCGAAGGCCCAGAGG
>JAQFYE010003543.1:0-15066 GCA_034694305.1 Protaphorura glebata
GAGAATATTCTCGAGAATATTCCCGAGAATATTCTCGAGAATATTCTCAAATATTAAATGCTCGAGAATTTAACAACCCTAGAAGTCAACTTCGCATTCATACACAAAATTAAAGGTACATACAGTTCAGCTACCTATTTACGTCTCCTGGAGTAGGAGTCCCGGACATTGAAACCGTACTGCAAGTGCAAGACCGGTCTTGCACTTGCGGTACGGTTTCAATGTATGTATGTATGTATGTATGTATCAGATTGAAGGTGATCAGGTTGAAGGTGATCAGGTGATAGAATTGAAACAAAACATAGCAGATCAAACCTCATATTACTTTTACTTGGAATTAAAGGTCTGCGTTACAATTGTTACAAACTGATTCTGTAGTATAGTCCATTCTTCCGAATGTGCGAATCATAGCTTTTTGCACAAAACAGTCTCTTGAAATTGTAGTTGCAATTCGTTCCCGATTTGTCTAACAATATATGAATTAATTAAATGATATTGCATACGTTACCATCAGAAATACGAGTCAGTGTCGGAAAAGACGACACTCACCACTCACTGATGAATCAGTTTCAAGTATTTTACGATTTATTGTGTGAGCAATGGTGCTGATGACTTAAATAAATAACAATCCAAAACAAATGGGGGCTAAGTTTACATAATTTCCTCGCTTCCGGATTTTGTCTATTCAATGTTTTTATCATCGATTAAAATTTCTCAAGTGCACCTGACCTACAGCCATCACCGTTCGATTATTGTTATGTTGGAATTTACGAAACTTTTTTTATTTAAAAAAAAAAGAAAGAATGGACGCACCTCCATCCCACTTTATATTTAATTTTTTCCAGCAAGTTTAGCCCCCAACCCCATACACTAATTTTTCTCCACAAACACATTTGTGATTTGGGGAGCTGAGGACATACATATAGTTTTAATTGAGAAATCATATTAATTAGAAAATACACCCACATTAATTGACATAGCCGCTGAGGCCGAATCAAACATCATCGCGTATTCTTGGGTTGCTTCCCATTTGGCCTAGAGACGTACAACGTAGGTACCATCTAGTAGTAGGAAAAACCAGTGGAAAAAACCTCTTTAAAGCAACCACCGAAAGTGCAAGTCCGAGGAATCGAACCCCAGCACAGCGAGACAGAATAGGCCAACAGCATATATTACCATCATGCTGCAATGGACTTGCGAAATCATATTTATTTATTTCCGTTTTTTACCGTAACCCGTTTTAGTTGAATTAAATTAATTGTATTTTATTAGGCCGTTCCCCCTTCCAAACCCTCGCGACGGTACTGCCTATACAAGATTCTGAACTTCAGATGATCGACAAAATGAATATCACAGTTTTGCTGTCTCCCCCTCAAGATGTTTTATTTTTACCGATCGCGATCATTACATTACTCCGAATCCGGATTCGAATCCGACTTTTACCGGATTTGAGATTCGCGAATCCAGATTAGAACGAATCCGATTCCGGGCAAATCCGGATTCATGCGGAGCACTAAACATTTTTACAAGAGGCCATTGAACCCAGAGCCAGAACCCAAGAACCCAACTGGACCGAAGTAATTTTGTAAACTAACTAATTCGTGCGACAAATTGCATGAGGCACGAGAGATATTTCGCGGGATGATTAATACTCTACATTTGACATCCGAGTTGAATACTTCGATTTCGATTCATGTGCTATTATTATTGCATCACTGATTGAGTTTACAGTTTCAATACAGTGCTATTTCGATTGTATTTAATTTACTTCTTTTTCGTCATAAGTTGATTTTCTTTGGACTTGGATTTCAAAAGTGTACGAGTGAAAGAAGGAAATGGAAACTGCTAACAAGAACACGAAGGTGAAAGCAAGCCCAGCTGGCGCTGGCACCGAAAATAAAAGTGAGCCAAAAAATGTGACCAGTGCAGCCCAAACACCAACAACACCAGCACCGGTGAAATCAGAAGTAAAATCGGCATTGAAACCTAGAAAACGAATTGTATCCGAGTCTCAATCTCGTGTTCAAAATTTATTTGATCATCTCCCCAAGTCTTCCGACCGACAATCACTCTTCGAAACTTCAACTGCATCAAAAATCCAAACACCACCACCTCATCCAATTTTTTACACTTTGGGTTTGAAATATGCAATGAGTCGAATTCAAGGGTCAAATTCCCGTTGCATAGCACTTTTGGATGCGATCAAGGAATACATTCAAAGCTACGTCACTCCGGAGGGAAAAGATTTCAGATACGCTTTTGCTCAAAGTTTAAAAATTAATTTAAATTTTCTCAGACGCTGTCGTCCATTTGCGGTGGCTATGGACAATGCAGTTGAATTTATTAATTCTAAATTTCATGGAGCATCGACAGAAGTTTCGTCAACTTCTATTGGCGATGAAAATATTGGACAAAGTGGACAAGAGGAGAGGACAGAGGAAGAGATTCGGGAAGATATGCTTCAAGCCCTTTCAGATTTTCAAGATGCCATTGAGAAGGCTAAAGAAGCTATTGTAGAGAATTCTGAAGACAAAATCAAGTCAGGAGATACGATTCTAATTTATGGATATTCAGAAGTTGTTTGGAAAGCATTGTTGGTTGCCGCGGAGCACAAGACTTTCTCACTCGTAGTCATTGAAAGCAGGGCTATGGACAATGAAAAGAAAGGGATGGGTCTGGACATTATCGCCAGTTTTATGAACAAAAAATTGGAAGATTCCCTAGCTTCTGTGACCTACACTTCCATTACAGGTTTAAGCAACGTCCTTCAAACTGTGACCAAAGTATTTCTAGGGGCTCATGCACTTTTGACGAATGGGGGTGTTCTAGCTCATGTTGGGTCCTCACAAATTGCCCTTATGGCATCTGCCCATAATATCCCAGTTTTAGTTTGTTGTGAAACTTATAAATTCTGTGACAAATCTCCAACGGATTCGTTTGATTTGAATGAATTGGCTTTGTCATTTGGACCGTTCCAAGGTGGTGGAAATCAAAGAAGTCAAGCTGCATACGGTGGTGGAGACTTGGCGAACATTCTTAAGGATGGAATGGAAGTTACAGGACGTTCGGCAAATGATAATTTATTTACTAGCTTGCAGCTAGATGGTTTTCTTATTACACCAGTAATTAAATATGATGTTACACCACCGGAGTTGGTGACAGCTGTTATTACTGACGTGGATATACTACCATGCACTAGTGTTCCCGTCGTTCTTCGAGTTCAAGAAAACCGAAAGCACTCTCAAAAATAGTCCGAGTTTGGCTCATCATTTGTAAATTGTCCAAAAAGTAACGAAGTGACGATGTAAGTACTTCACTTGAAAACACGGAATATTTCCCATTAAATAAATTGAGTTTTAATGAATGCGAATGGTATGGATAGATGTCAGTGGTCCTTCCTTATACCTTCATAACGAGGAGTTTTTTTCCGTGATTTGTGATGGTTGTTTTTCTCTATTTCTTTTTGCAGCAATACAGAATTTTACAACTAAAGGATTCGTCTGGTCATGTGTTTGCAATGTGAAGAAATCAAAATTCCAACAATATCCACCAACCGGATCGATGCAAAATCATCTGAAAGACTGCTGCGGAACTCACTAGAAATTATTAAGCACGTTCGCGTGGTAATTTATTTCAGGATAACGTTCAATTCAAATAATACATGGCTCAGCGCTCAGCTCGTCAACATCCAGTCCGGACACACAAATTCGCTTATGTAACAAATCATATTTTCATATTCGTCATACTTGTAAAACATTTTATTCTTTTGTGGCGTTGGCGTTGCATTTTATGGCTTAAGAAACTAATAAATTGATTGCACTGGAGAATATTAAAAGTTTAAAACCTGGAACATATTTACGTACGTATTTTCTGAGGTGTGCTAAGAAATACTTAAATTCAGTCTCGATCACTGGAAAACAATTCACGTTCACAGAGTATTATGAGGACTTAGTTCAGAAAGATGAGCCGCTTCCCTCACATCTTGTCCACTCTGACCTCCATGACCTGGAACTATATCCTGTATTCCACCATCTCCTTTCCCCGGAGGGGGTGCTGGACCGACTCCAAGTCCTGAATCCTTCCTTTCTTTTGCGCTTAAAGTACCATCAGGAGATTGGTCATTTCCGTCTTCCTTCAATGGATGATCTCCATCGTCTTCGGCAGCATCTAGATTTTCTCCTCCTGCTCCAGGAATTGGCAATACACCCACTCCATCCCGAGCATCACCAGGATTTTGTGGTTCTACTCCGAGTTCGGCCGCATTGTTTTTATCAGCGGATGTTTTGTCAGATTTCAAGGAAGAAAGTGATCCAACTCCGGGTTGTAAAACTTCAGGATTCATTTGTTGTTCTGCTCAAGACAATTTGATAAGAATTTCAAGATTAGCCAAATTATACATCGCACTAGACCACTTTTATTATTATTAATTAGTTCATTATTTGAAGTCCGGATTAATTGTATATTGTATCTTATGTCGACAACATCATTATTTTATTATTTAGGATGTGGTATTTGTTATTTCATTGATAAAACTAAGCGAATTCGTTAGTTGAACCTGAATCATAAAATATTCGAGACTAGCAGTTTTCGCCACCCAATGGCAGCGCCATAAAATTAATAAAACGTGCGATCTCCGAAGTTCATATCACGCATTCCTATTTTAAACTGAAATTCTACAGAATTATTTCAAATTCTTTAAATATATTATAATTTAAACTTCAGTGTCGTTTCTGCGCGCAGTATTATCCATCTAATCTTCAACTTTTAACCTAGGTATTCTAAAATTAGTGTAAAGTTTTATTTTAAAGAAATGAAACAAGCAAGTTAAACGAAGGAATACGCGAGTATGTGGAGAATAAAAATTAATTATATCGTCATCCTTATTGAATCACTTCAGACACGGTGGTAGAACAAATGATTATATCAATAGAACATATGTGGATAAGTCTACCAGAGCAACTAAAAGCAGTACGAAAGCTTTAAAAGGAAACAAGAAGTTACCATGTCTAAAGTAGATTGAGTCTGGTTTTGGTTGATCCAAGACACTAAATCGAGCTTTAGATTTCTTCGCTGTAGGAGGATCAAAGACGATAACAGGACTGTTGTGTGAAATTGGTCCCTTCAGACCGATCATAACATCACTGGATAGTTTCACTTGTTTGGACTTCTTAGAAAACATTGGATCCATCCAACCGTCAGGATAAGGAACTGGATTCGTCCATAACAGCAGACAAGAAATAAGACAGAACAAGACGCATCACAGCACATGCAACCACAATCAGACACAAGCATGATATCGCAAGAAAATTATAACCAGTTCAATGAAACCAAGCAAAGAAATTTAGAAATCGTTACTCATTGATAAATCGAATTAGTTAGTTCCCACTTCCAAGAAGTCGATTTTGCATTTTGTAAAAGGAACTATAATTAGAATTTGAAACACTTCAATGTATTTTATTTTTGCCCGAACCGCTCCGTTTGTTCTCCAGAATTTGGATGATCTGCAAACCTTCATGCTTTATTTTAGCTGCAGTTACTAAAATACTCTACTTCTCCATTTCTACAAGCATTCGTCAAATAAAAGAACAACTATTTGGAAAAATTACCGGCTGGATCATTAAGAAGAACAGGTTGAGCTAGTGGGTCATCAACCTTCGGAGTGGATTTGGCAGAAGCCGGAGTACTTGTCTTCAACTTTTCAATGCTTCTTTCTGCTTTCTCCAAAGACTTTTTGGTAGATTCTAACTGTTCTTGTAGTTCCTCATTTGTATTCGTCTTCTCCACAACTTGAGCTTCGAGTGACACAACCTTTTCTTTCAATTCACTAATCTCTTTTTGACTGGTTTCTTTTCTAGATGTCTATAAAAATTTACATAATCAAACATCAAACAAACGATATTACGATATCAGTTTCGAATTCGAATCGTTTAAATAATGCTGTGTTGTCGGCACTTGATTGTTTCTTACGAGTTCATCGCGTAAAGTTTCGGAAGATTTTTTGGCACGCTCCAACGTATTTTGTAGTTCTTTTATGATGCTCTCTTTCTCCTGGAGACGCTGTTTTAAATCTACCTCTTGTGCTTCCTCCTGGTGTAAAGATAACTGGAGACTTGACTTTTCATCTTGTGCCTTATCTATATTTTCTTGAAGCACTTCTTTCGCTCGTGATCTGCAACCAGTTTCAAAAATTGAATATTGATTAGTTATATTAATTTTTCGGCCAATGGAGTTTTCTTCTGCATTAAGCATACATGAAAACCGATAATGTCGCCAGTCGCCAGGGGAGGTTTTGGAATAATTTATGCAAATCTGGGGTAGGGGTCCAAACGTACCAAAGTGGGTCACACCTACTACACACCTACTAGGGCACCTTCCCCAGACCACGTTAACAGCAATTGAACGTTGGATATCTTAATTAGTGATCAAAGGACATCGCGGGGACAGCATGGCCAAATTTGGGCACAATCGGGTAGCTATTGAGGTGCTGAACAATGTTTTTGGAGGACTTAGGCCGAAAAAAACTTCTGTGACCTCCAAAGGTCAAGGTGTCATACGCTTATCGTCAGAGTGTAATTATATCAGAAACCATTTGGCTCCAACGCCACACAAGGCGCCGAAGCAGTACGGTTTCTATAATTCCCCTTTTAGCAAGTACAATTACTACACCAGTACAACCTTTGGAGGTCACGGAAGTTTTTTTCGGCATAAGTCCTTCACAAACATTGTTCAGCACCTCAATATCTACCCGAGTGTGCAATTTGTTTCCGAATCGCACGGGGGGATTCGACCATGTTGTCGCCGCGATGTCCTTTCTTTGGCAGCTACTTTTGGAATATTAACCATAAACTTACAAGACAATGGTTTGCTGTTCAATGGTATGTATCCTCTGCAGTAAATCTCTATTTACAGTGGACCTGAAAAAAAAATAGAAATTGTGAAGTCGTAATCCACTAATTAAAATAAACTGAAATAAATATTTGTACTTACACTGTCCAATAGTTGTACAAGACAATGACTGAAAAAATGAGGAGGGCTCCAACAATTATATTTGGACTACACTTCCCACACGATGAGTGCATTCTCATTTTGGGATTTCACAAATCGTAAATGTTTCTATTCAATTCTCCACGTCGGCAGTTGTCGCAAGTTTAGTGCTTTTTCGGACTCCTTTCTCCGTCTTAATATTCACACTCATCTACGTTCCACGTCAACAACTCACATCACATTACATTACATCGCTACTACTTTTTCCTTTCTATTTTATTGCTGAATTCCAACATCTAATAAACTTCAGTAAGAATTGGTTTAACTGTTGATTTTAATTAAAATTAAGTAATTTGTTTTGTTAGTAATTTCTTTGGTTCCCGCAACTCAAACATGTGAATCTCTCCGCGCAACACATACACTAGAGAATCAAATAAAAGAGATGGAAAGAAAGGGCAAGGTGTATAGACCACAGAGACACATAGGCAGAGGCAGACCACCCAAGGCTATTGCTCCCCACACTTTCCATTTCATTTCTCTTTTCAACAGATCTCGTTCAAAGCGGAATTTCTGTACTCCAACTTCCAATTACTGGTTCATTTCAACAAGAATACACACTTGTTTTTATTTATAATTCCCAGTCTAATTTATTCGTAATTCACTTCGTCCGAATGCTTTAACTTTATCGATGCGATGCAAGATGCCTAGTGAGGTTTTCGCCTTGCGTACGCAGGGGTTTTTTCCACTTTCGCTTTCATAAATCAGTAAGGTGCCTTTGGGGTAAGAAAGTCGGCTACCTCGAGGATACCCATAATGACAGTTTATAGGACAGTTAAAAAAGACATTAGGTGTTTGGCGACAGTACGGTAATGCATTCGTCAAAATGAGGTGAATTATGAACCTGTACAATTGGGCGCTTTTTACCTCGTAGAAATAGATGTGCCTAAATGGCATAGATTAGTTTATTATTTGTTTCTTGTGTTTGCTTCTGAATTGGAGAGTGCCATATTCTACTTATATTATACTTAAATGTATCAGGATGCGTTGGGAAAGACACCCAAATCAAATGTCATCTAGTCATCTCACACAATTCATGATAGATCTTATTGCTTTTAATAGTGATGCCGCGAATATCCGCATAACGCGGATATCCGTAGGATATTTTGCGGATACCGGGTGTGTCCGTTATCCGCATACCAATCTACGCCTCTAATCTCTCTCAAATATCCGTGCGGATTCGTCGAAGGTAATATCGAGTGGGATGGGATTAGACGTAATCTTTTCAACTTAGACGTAGACGTAGACGTAGACGTAAACTTTTTCAACTTTTCAACTTCAACAGGTGACGTAACACTATTTTGCCTTCCAATCAAAGTTTGCCGTTGCGTAAAATGTGTTGTCGTGGCCAGAGAGTTGACTTGCCGGATTTAACACGTTTTGAGGTGGCCAATTATGAGAACCAAGGCAGGCCAACATAACATATCAGAATATCAGAGCGTACTGCAATTCTAATTATTATATACATTTTATTCAGGACAGATATAACAGACAGTTTATATTGACGATATTATATTTTATATCGATTTCATCATTAAAAAAATGAGCGTAGCGATATCCGACTAATTTCTTAGCGCCTAATCGTTTTTGACAGCAATGCAAAGTATGCAATTATTCGAAAAGCTATTAATAACACCACCAAGGACAACAGATCGGTTGAAAAATTGATCTGAAAGAGACACAACAAGAGCTTAGTATTGTAATGTGGAATAATATTGGAAAGACAGTTTTTGACCATTATTGTTTCAAATTATACCGTTTCAAAATGTAGTAAATCCAGGACGGCTTCTCCACTTTCCAGGCATGTACTATTGCAACGATTGCACTGAATTTCGGAGACGCCATCCCATTGATTGATGCTGAGGGCTTCAAAACCATACGAAAACCAGGATATGTATCTTATCCATGCTAAGAATGGCGGGATCGATCTGCGGATTTAGTAAATCATGTACATAGGTTACTCATGAAAAGCCGGAAAGGTGTGTTCTCGTGTCTACTCTTCCCGGACAACGGCCTTAAAATACGACAACCGTAATCTTGTAATGTTTTGCTTGGGACAAATCGAAGTACCACTACAGAGTTCTTTTCAGGTTTTTGACTCTTTCATAAACTTCGTTCATATGGCAGAAAGTCTCAAAGAAAATTGCCGTACCATATCTTGGAGTTGCATGGATTTGGCTCTAACTTGGGCCGTGGGTGTAAACGTACCGTTTATTCAAGAAAAATCCACCGAATATAAGTAGAGGAAGAATAGTTGGAGGAATAATTGCCATAGTTAGAGTCAGAGATGGGGACAAACACGAAAGCATATATCCTGTAAACATATTAAACATTCACGAATTTCAAGTCGGACGCCAAAATAGTTGGAAATACACATTACGGACAGTATTCGGTACAACACGAACCGAATGAACAAGTGACGTTTGAAATGAGGACTACAATCAAAATCGCGTTCAGAAATCTGATCAGGTCCGGGTTTAGACCAATGATGAAGTAAAATATGGAGACAAACACGACTGGGTAAATAACTTGAAGTGGTAATTCCGCTAGAGTTTTGCAGAGAAAGTAAACATCTGTTCGGTACATTCCACTGAAATGTTCTCGAAGAAATACAGGTATTTCTGCCGTAAATACCTGCAATGATAAAAGAGATTATTTGTTTGTCGCCTTAATGTAAATTGTACAGGTGAGGAACGCAACGAGTTAACTTGGAAAACCTGGAGTTTTAACAATTATACACGCATTGTATTTTATTAGAAATTTTACTGTATTTTACGGAACATGTTTATTTTCCAAGTCAAGGCGTATCTTTCGCACCTGAGAAGAATACGTGTGCCAGCGATAAACTCTTACATTGACCACCGCAAATACATTTTGAAAGGTTGTACTGGTCAGAAGTACAAACAGGAGTCCATTTACATTCATGACTCCGTCTTGGTTCAGTTGCTGTCCGTAAAAGAGCAAACCGAAAAGTAAAGAGACCACCTTCACAAAAATACAAGAAGTTAGTGTTATGATCTATTTGAACAATACCGTTGAGGTGAGGTCAGTATATAAGAAGCTAAAACTCAGGAGGCCTATTACTGAAGGCACGACGTGTTACGTACATAAAAGTAAGATATACCTTAAACGAAAGATTTTAGAAGGCCCGGGTTTGCGACAATTTCGGTAAAGTCTAGAGAACTGACTTTCACCACTTTCTCCGTAAGTACAAAAACGGAGAAATTAGGGGAAAGGTCCTGCTTCTCTTTCATCCCATTTTGAGGTAATTCTCATACTTTGAGGAATTACAATTGGGAATCGGGATTTGAGAAACCACATTTCCGACGCGCAATACAATGCTCACAATTTTAAAACTGAAAACACATTTCTTCTCCAATTTCCATTGAACTTGGAAGACTTTTTACGCAGCTATATATCGGCATGATGGCAAGTGGCGTTTCCTGCATTTCACATAAGATTCCTTATAAAACTTTGCCCGGAAATCCGAGGTCGGGTTGCACTTCTTCGTCGAACTAACAATTTATTGAACCCTTGTATGTAGTAACTGAATACGAATTGTGATGACTTACAATGGTCTGGTAAATCCTCATTTTTATCAGCATAGGCTCTTTGAGTAAGGTCAACCATGAACGCCAGAGCACGGAACGAAATTGTGATATGCACGATGCTTTATATTTTGATTGATTGCGTATTGCAAATTCCATCTGAAAGAATTCGGCGGTTTCCAGCTTTCGAATGTCTGAAAGATTCTGAATAATTATAATTAATTAATTACAATACAAATTAATACATGACCACAAGAAAAAAGTATTTATTCGTAGACATTGTATTGTAAAATGTACCTCCAGCTTCATCCCAGTTGAACTTTCTTTAAAAGTATCACATATCTGTTCAATTCTTAATCGTGTATCTGCTTCATGTCCAGGTAGCACAGATAACACTTCTACAAAATAATCCGCCGGATTAAAGTTGAGTGGACATCTCAGTCCTTGGCTAAATATCGAATTTTATTCTCGATTAAAATAACTGTATTTACAAATTGCTATGTATTTTCACAGACCCATTAAAGAATGTTATGGCTTCATTTCCTGTTCCAAGAAATGCAACTCGTCCTTCAGCCATGAGAATTATCCGATCAAAAAGTACAAAAATTTCTGACGAAGGCTGATGAATCGTGCTTATAATACATCGTCCCTTCTTCGACATTTCTTTCAAAATTTCGACGACGTTTTGCGCTGCGTAAGAGTCAAGCCCAGACGTCGGTTCGTCACAAAACAGTAAAAGTGGATCTGTCAAGATCTGATGATATTCCGAAACATTAAAATATCGGCGATGTTTCGGTGCTACGCGAGTCCGCTATAGCACTGTGTTAGTTCTTACCGTAATACACCGAATGGAAAGCTTTGTTCACTAATAAGCAAGAATTATTTAACCCTGCACATTGTGTAACCGTAATGGGTATATTTCCTTAAAATATCGGCCAAACATTCCATAACGGAAATTCTCAGCAATTATTTATCTTGAACTGGTAATTTTCAGGCTTTTTAATTTTAGTTTATCTAAATAGTTGAGAAGTCAATACCACGTCAATTTACCTCAGATGCAAAAGCAAGTCTTTTTTTCTCTCCACCACTTATACCACTTATTCTCCCATTAATTCCAATCAGAGTGTCTGCGCATTTCGACAAACCGATCTGAAGGCAAAACAAACAAAATTGTGCAATAATTATACTGTACAAACAAGGATTATGAAAAGTTTCACATAAATGTTCCAATAGATCACCTCTTGAATAACTTGCTCCACGTGCCGAATTCTTTCTGAGTAGGGTATGTGGTTAGGCATTTTCAAAAGGGCTTGAAAAATAAGATGTTCTCGGACAGTAAGCGTCCCAATGAAAATATCATACTGTTGAATGTACGCTGAAAAAGCTGTCAATTCATCCGGCCCGACTGGAACACCATTCAGCCATCTTTGTCCTGTAATTCTTAAGTTCTTAGTATTTTGAAAAGTGAGAACATTTAAAAGTGTTGTTTTTCCAGCTCCACTAGAACCAAGTATTGCCAGGAGTTCCCCGGGTTTTGCCTCTCCAGAAACTGTTCAAATAAGAAAAGTTTTCGAATATAATTCGAATTTAACGTTTCATTGAACACTTTTACCATTTTTAAGAATTTGTTTGGACTCTTTGGGCTTGTTCTTTCTGAAAAATGTTCTCGTTTTTGCAGTTTCAGTGACGTCCGGACCGACCCAAACATTTAGATTCTTCCAGGCATAATTGGTAGAGACCAGTTGATCTGCTTTCCCAAAAAATCTTTTTCGCCAATCCAATTTACTACTGAGAGGTTTTAATGCAGCCTGCATGTATAGAATACCGACACAATGAAATTATTTTGTTAAATTTTGTAAAGTTACGGAAACCAAAAAAATAAATATTTTACGTCGAATGTGTAATGATTTCTGTCAGATTTGCTCTTTCCAAGAAGTGAAGTAGTTTCACATTCGTATTTGTAATAATCATCTGCCATGATTTGTATTTTCAGTCAAATTGTGAATAGTAGTAACAACATAAAAAAAATCTAAACACCTTTCACTTGTGAAACATTTTACCAATTGAGTCAAGTTTGAAATAGCGACGACAATTCTTACAATGTGCCGATCGAGTATTTTGTCTAAGCGCACATGCGATTTTATGAAATTCGTAAGACATGAGATTCCTTTTTGCGTGTTTCACCGATCATAGGCATAGGAAGACCAGTCTAAAAACTGGTTTCGCAAGTGTAAAAAACAAATAAAACTTCTCCTGTCTCAAGCTTGGACTTTGGCGACGGTCTACCTTCGTGAATAATATATTCAAATTCAAAGTTAAATGAAAAACCGGTATTTTGCTTTAAACAGTCTTAAAATATGACATGCCATAGTTTAACAATCACAGATTAATTGTTCTTTTTCGTGGTATTCGCTTTGTTGTTAGAGATGAGTATTCTTCGAGTCATCACTGCACTGTCGTCCAAATAAATTAGCAGTAACCAATACGAGACTTACAAACGGCAAACAGTATATAATGCAGAACTACTATTTTCGACCTAACGCGAATACAAATTGTGTTTGGGTTCGGTATTTATGATACTTGCTTGGGTAAATTATTGAGGACGGTGTATGATAAATCGAATAATCTTAACGCACATTTTGTTTTATAATAACCATGCAGTTGATATGATCCGTATCTAAATGCTACAGTTGCAGGTGGAAGGTTTCATGCAAAATTAAAACAACAAAAAATAAAAACTGTATTAGAAGAAATTAATCTAGAATTCTTCGAGCACTTGATAGTGGGAATTGTTTGAGCCTAATAACTTCTTGAACGAATGGCGTTATTCGCGTGTCACGTTATGTTGCAGAGTTGAAACTATAAATCCGGTATGGAGAAAACTATATATTCCGTTATTTTGAAACATGAGCTGAGCCAGATGTGGGAAAGTAACTGAATAATTTGCACAAATAGAATTTCCTGTTTTCATTCTTATAATTTGGGCGCCCTTAGGTCAAGATAAGAAGTAAAACTGTGCTTGAGGAGACTATCGTCATAATCATAAATTCTTATTCTTATTTGTTTTCTGAATTTGTTCAAGAGAACCAAGAGAACAACGCAACTATGAACGCCCTGTATTGCGATGTGCTACTTTACATTTTTTACCGTCTAACAATAATTGTAAAGATTTTCATTCGGGATTTACAATTACAGTGCATTTTGTAGATAATTTTGTGTAATAATCTAACAAATAGGAAACACACTATATAGTAGATTTCGACAAAGAAATTACTTCCGCAATCCTCTACACTAGTCCTCCAAGACTAAAAAGCGAGGGTCAAGAGTCAAGAGTAATTTAATTTTTGTTTGTTTGTTTGTTTGTTTGTTTCTTTATTAACGTGATATTTCAACGCAGTCACACATACAAGTACGCTCATTGACTGTCTTATTATGAAAACACTTGAAAATAATTTCAACTTAAATTAATTGATTGATCAGATTAACATCACAAATACAAACTAACTTATCTTTACATTAGTGAAGGGCAAATGAGCGAGAAGTAGATTTCAAAACGCTCTCCTACGCCCAAATGAGCATATTTTCCTAGTTATTTGACGACTTTTGTGCTTTTTTCCCACTTTTCTTAATTCTTACATTTTTTTAAAACTTTTTTTGGTTGAAAGATTAAAATTACTCTTACAATAAAATATAAATAACTCTTAAAATAAAACTTAAATAACTCTTAGACTAAACTACAATGTTGTGTAACGACTGATTGAAAATCTCATTCATAAATATAGATGTCCGTTCGCTTCTCTAAATAATGCCTATTAATTAAGATCTTGAACTTCGGCAAAGAAACGGAAACATCTCTCAATTCAGCAGGCAATGCGTTCCATAACAAAATCGATTGAATTTCGACCGCTGAATCCGGGAAGCGGATTCTATTTCTAGGGACGATAAGCAATTTTCTCCTACTAGTGCTAAAGTTGAAGAAATCAACAATTTGTGGTACTGTGGAGCCAAACTTTAATGTTTGAAAAGCAAATAAGATAAGTTGTAACTCCCTCCTTTCTACCACGGTAAGAAGGTTACATTTCTCCAAGAGGACATTTATGTCAATCCTGCATTTCTCTTTGACCAAAGATAGATGTTCCGCGTTTCCGGCTTCCGTTCTTTTGTTCTTGGCTCTTACGGCCCAATACCTCTTATTATATAATTTTGCTACCTTCGGGTAGAAGAATGAGCCTATTAAATGATTAATATTCTTCTGCAAGTACTCCAGATGTGTTGAACATATTCCTCCCCATATGGGAAAGCAAAAATCAATTACAGAATATATGTACGCGTTAACTAGACATTTGAACAAGCGTAAAGTTAATAGTTTGTACAGATTTCTTATAACCGCAATAGCAGAGGATACTCTGTTACGGACGTACAAATAATGCTCCATAAAATTAAGATGCTCGTCAAAAAACACTCCCAAATATTTAAA
>JAQFYE010003544.1:0-15058 GCA_034694305.1 Protaphorura glebata
GGAAACGGATTTCGTTTTTCTTTATGATTGCAGATCATTTGGCCTAACTTCTTCCCGGGAATATAACCAAACTCACATAGTGAATGTTGAGAAATGCTCACTTGATTCATTACAGAAAATTTATGAAAAATTCAATATATTACAATGTATCGTATTATAAATTACGTACTTGTGGATTCCTTTATGAAGATAGTCCATTATGCAGTATTTGGAAAGTACAGAATTTGCAACCATCACACTACCACATTTTGCTGTATCTCAGCCACCCACAGTGATCTGTACATCTACTGTGTGCAATTCATACGCGGAAATACCCGGATGTCCAGCGACATGTTAATTGCCAAGTTAAAACTGCATTCAAATATGACATTGAAACATCCTACCTGCAAATTTTATTCAGATGACTGGTACACTCTGTTAGAGTTATTAAGTATGCCATGTATTATTTGAAGTATTTATTTCAATGCCAATATTGCAATGTCAATGTAATGTTATTATTATTACATCTTCTTCCTTTAGCTTTGCACATCAGCAGAATGCCAATGTACTAATTAGATTGAACTAATTACCATACCTATAATGTATAACCATTTCATATAAAAGCCAATCCGATTGATCAATTAAATCAGATCTGATCTGCCCTCAGATCGGACTCACCAAACCCCAATGTCTTGACCACTTTATTCCATGCCCATATAAATAAACCTAACTACTCCAGATATGTGCCAATAATTTCAAAAATCAGTTATATGGATCGAGCTATCCAATTCTTGTCCCGAATTTTCCGATCAGATAATAATTAAAATTATCTGACTGAACCTTAATTAAAACTGACTTTAACGAACGAAGCCGATCAAGAACTGTTAAACGTCATCGCGCATTTTTCATTCTTTTAAGGTAACTCTCATAGAAAAGGTGGAAAAACCATTAGGGTATTTCCCATTGGTTTCGTTGACATTTTGGAATGCAAGCATCCTGCATGAAAAGAGGTTTTAAGGATTAGGAGATCAGCTTTCTCAGTTCTCACAACGGTCTGTCCTGACAGACTGTTCATAAATTAATTTAAAACCTCGGATCCTATTGGATTCTTCTACACTTTCAATATTGTTAAATTCTAGCTAAGGGTTGTACAGAGCTTTCACTTGCACAATGTCACACATGGTCCTCTTGTTTACAGCAGTTTATTCTGAAAAGATTGACCAAGGTTACGCGCAAATCAAAATTCCATTACAACAAATCGCAGTTTATGTCACGACAGTAGCAGCGTGACTGGTGAATCTGCTCAAACATATTTTTGAATCAGAGGGTGTAACCAAAATTGGAAAAAACTCGTTATCCCTAAGATAAAGTCTAGGAAAACCGATGTTTTCCACCGTTTTCTGTTTATAAAATAGAAAAGTTTGAGACTAGCCCGCTATGAAATCTGGCCTTTCATTCCAAAGTGAAGTCTCATTAATCCTATCGTCATAAAATATGTATTACTGAAATGCTCAATTGAGTTTTGTTGGACATTTCGAGCGCGTGTTAGAATACATTTCGAAACACAACGTTCTCAGCTACAACATTCAATATGTTCAATGGACGGACATTTCAATCGCACATGTGAATACATTTCCAAACACACTTTAAAAAAAATTGAGAAAATTTGCAATATTCAGAAATTCAGCATGCAGTATAGACGATTCGCAGACATAATCTGTCCGGTTTCACATTTTAAGGTAAATATTATAATTTATTAGATATTATAGATATTTTAGGGCTAACAGCATGTAATGGAGACATTTATTGTCAGATATAAAATATTATATTTTATCTGACAATAAATGTCTGCTGTTCAGATGCAGAATTTGCATATAAATTGTAATCATTTTGCTGGCTGAAACCAAATTTAAGTATAGACAAACAGATATTCTCATATTTTCCGAATTCCAGTACTTGGTTAATTTGTACAAATCCTACACATTTTGTATTTTAACCGTGAAAAGTATATTATGAATTAAGTGAGTCTGGGTCGATCGTCCATACTTTTACTGATTTCACTTTTCATAGCACGGGAGGTCCGGAGTCCGGACATGGCCGCACTAGACTCGTCAGATTTTTATTAAGATCTACACGGAACTCATGACACTATAACTACTCTCTAATGGCCGGCTGAATAGTGCATCCTGTGGGTTCGCGTAATATTAATTATGTAGTCCTAGCTTACTGCTTTATCACTCAAAACTTACGTTATAAAATATACTCACTGTAGAGTGAATGCAGAATGTAAGACAATCAATGAGCATACCAACGCTTGCGGTTATGTGAATATCTTAATTGAAAAACACTGAATATTGAAGTTCCATGCCGTCATGTCATTCATCTTAACATCATGATAGAAGGTGGGTAGAGGTCAGTTTGACAATGCCGTCAATTCGTCAGAATTTCAAGGAACTCGTATGAAGTGAAAAGTTCGTATTGCGTTAAATTATGTAATTGTAGATTCCTAATATTATTTACATTACATTATGCGTAGGAAATTAGTGTTTCATGTGACGTTATACGAACACTTAAAATCAACTCAATCGATTTACTTATAAATTATACAAATATCACAGTAACCCTTTCTGCTAAGTGTATATCTCAGCCACCCGTAGTGAGCTGTACATTTAATGTGTGCGATTTATTTAATTGTTTCTATTGTTTGCCGAGAAGAGAAAACACTAGGTGATGGCTATTGTATTTTAATATTTTCTTTCTTTGTTATTCCTTATTTGTTATCAAACATGGTCCTCTTGTTTACAACAGTTTATTCTGAAAAGATTAACCAAATAAAAAAAGCCTTAAGCTAAAGCATTTAGAAGGCGAAAAGTTTCAATTTCTGCTTTGTAAGTTTTTTATTTAATATAAATTATATTGTCCCCGCTGATTGTCCCTTATCACTCAAGTCTAACCATGCCAATTATAATTACTGAAGGGTGAACGTGGAACGTAAGACAATCAAAGAGCATAGCAACGCGCACTCTGGCGTGCTTTTGTGACATGATGTGATAATAAAAGCACGAAAAGTTCAATGTCTTAATATATTTTCTCTTAAAAGAATTATACTAAAAATTCGTACGCAGTTAAGTCATGACTTCGTAGTTGCTACAACTTTTGAAATAAGTGTGGAATCTAATTGTAATAGACATTTCAATGTGGATGCATTTCCAAACACACATTAGAAAACAAATAATAATTTAAAATAATTTGCAACAGCAGAGAAATTCAGCGTACAAATTAGACAATTCGTAGGCATAATCTATTCCGTTTTTACGTTTTGATTGGCATATTATTAATTATTACATTACGGATATTTTGCATAGTGGAGAATATTGCCAGATATTAATCATGTTCAGAACGACAGTTCACATATAAGTCGTATCCATTTTTCTGACAAATTAATACCAAATTAAGTGTCGATAAATTGATAGTTTTAAATTTTTTAAATTACAATACTTTGTTATTTTTTACAAATCCTATACATTTTGGATTGTAACCCTTGAAGATTGTATGAATTAAGTGAGTGTGGAGTCGAGCGTCTATGCTTTATTGTGTCTTCTACTACACTTTAATGACAGGCTGAATAGAAATAAATTACTTTTTGCTTATCATTACGAAAAAATTAAATTAAATGTCTCTTTGTGTGGGTTATGAATTATTGCCTTAGCTTGGTGTGATTTATCACCTCCGTACTAAAATATACTCACTGTAGAGTGAATTTGGAAGGTAAAACAATCAATAAATGAGCGTACCAAGTACCAACACGTTTATTTGTGTGAATGTCTTAATTAAGGAACAAATAATATAAACAAGTTCCATACCGTAATTTCTTTCCTCTTAAAATTATGGTATTATACTAATTTAAATAGGTTCTTTAGCTTGCTTTCGGCAGATTTGTACCTCGTGTGGGTGTTAGGAGTGCCCGCTTTATGCATTACTTTAATTTATGAGACAATATATGTTTACAATATATCATATTTTAAATTCTATAGTTGTGGATTCCTTTGTGGAGAAAGTCCATTATACAGTATTTGAAAATTATGAAGCGTTGGAAATGTTGCGTATGCGAAAACTTAAAATCTTCCTAATCGGTGTAAAATAGCACAAAATATACAAATATCACAGTACCACATGTGGCTAATTGTGTATCACAGCCACCCGTAGCGAACTGCACATCTACTGGTGCAAATTCTACGCATAAATACCCCTATGACCGGTGACGTGTTAATTGTCAAGTTAAAACTGCATTCAAATAAGATAATGAAACGTGCAATCTGATAATTATTATGAATAAATGACTGGTTTGCTCCAGATATCTGACAATACTCTGGAAAACAGTTACGTGGATCAAGAGATCCGATTCCAATCCTGAATACTCCAAACTGATAAAAATGAAAATTATCTGATCTGATCGAATCGAATTGATGTTACCGAACCATGTCCTTCAAGCGCGGTTAAACGCCGTCGCGCATTTTTATCGATAACTCTCGTAACAGCAGTGAAACCCAGTAATTCGTTTGATTGAGTTAACTGAGATTAACTGAGACAAATTGAACCACGACTGAGCCTTTGAAATCGTAGATATTTTTGAATGCAGGAATCCTGCATGAAAAGGCGTTTTAAATATTAGGAGGTCAGCCGTATCAGCAAGGGTCTGAATTCCAGACTGTTTTTATAGGATACTATATATCCTTGGTTCCATTAAGATTTTCCTATAGTTTCATTCTTATTGCTAATTATTCAATAGATAGAATATTGGTGAAACAGAGCAGCGTCAATTGCATCCACTGCCAGCCTGGATTAACATCACACCCGACCTGGGTCGTCATACGACCTTTCGTGACCCCTTGAAGCCAAACTTAGTATCTTGTCAACCTTCCGTCAATTCATTAAAATGTTGTCAAGGGATCCCTCGAGCACCAAGAACCTAGTCCGATCCTGACAGAGAGTCAAGTCCATACCCGGTCCTAATTATTTTTGTAAATCCAGACATGGAAGGCGGCTGTCAATGTTTGAATATGATATTTCAGTCTTTTCAGAACAATGTAGTGACGGGGAAGCAACAAATCGCTTTAAGTCAACCTGAAAGTACAGAATATTTTTATAGATTTTATAGATAGATTTATAGAAAGTACCCAATCTTGCTGTATCTTTCATTTCTAAAAGCAATTTCTATTTGCCATAACAAATTTTGAAAATAATTAACTGAAATATTTTAGAATATGGACGAAATAAGCATATTTAAAAGTAAGTCGGGGTCGGTCCTATAACAAACACCTTTACTACTCTTTATTCAACGGTTGGATAATAAAGAGTCATTTCTTGTTTGTCTATGCAAAAGCACCCGAGAAGAAAAGTTGAAATTTCTGCTTCGTATACATTATCACTCAAGTCCAACCTAACAAAAGCAAATTCCTACAGAGTGAATGATGAGCTTAAGACAATCCAAGAACACTTCAACGCATGTGTTTTTGCGAAAACCTCGCCTAATTAACACTAAAAATTAAAAAAACAGAATATGGGCCAAGTGCGATGTCGTAATTTATTTCCTCTTAAAAGCATGATCAACAAATGGACAATGCAGGTAACAGCTTATAACTCAGTACAAATGAATTCAGATGTCCTGTTATAACTATACGTGTGAGTGTATCTTAAAACACATAAAGAACAATTTAGAAAACCAGCAAAAATTTAAAAGTAACTCTCAACCAACACCTAAATTTATCGTATAGTGGAAACAATTCTCGGACATTCTTTAGTCCATTTTGACATTTTTCATATAAAATCATATTTCATTTATTTACTAGGGACTGTTAGTATTAACAGTCCCTATTATTTACCAGACAACATCCTCTGAGAAAGTCATTACGTTGCCCGCAACTTATCCGCAATTAGTGCAACGTATAATACTCTGGACTGGATTGTTGTTGTTCAAATTGGATTGGATTGGATTGGATTGGATACGTATTTATTTAAGTCATCAACTCCATCACACAACATAAGCGTAAAATACGTCACATGATACACATATAAAATCACATACAAAATGTGATAAGTAGCAAAGATTAGTATAAAAGAAGTGTTGGTAGCAATTCAGATTATGAAGAAAAAAACACATGTATTGTGACTATGTAGAGTCTTAAATCTAGAGCTGTATAACTTGTAACATGTTTCTCAAATATTGCAATTACTTGTAACATGTTTCTCAAATATTGCAATTACTTGTAACATGTTTCTCAAATATTGCAATTACTTGTAACACTTGTTATACGCTCAGGTAAACTGGATGATACGTTAAAGCCCTGATTTTTAAATGTACGCTACCCGGAGAATTATTGCTGATTGAAGAATCATTATTCCAACCAATACATCCATTCAAAAATTAATGGCTGCAACTGTTGATAATAGCATAGCTCATTTTTAAAATCTATGTGAATGAATTTATTAGATACTATACGTATTTTTGATAATCGAATTCAGTTAGTGGAGGCAAAGTGGAGGCAAGTTTCACATATAATCTATTTTAAAGGGACATCATATAAATCTGTAGCCAATAAATATTTCTGAATTACCAGATAAAACCGAATTAAGTGTGGATAAATTTACATTTGCCAATTAGTTGATTATTTTTTGTACAAAACCTCAACATTTCGGTTTCAGAGGAATAGTAATTAATAGTGAATTTTTCAGTCTTGACTTTTGTCTCTCCAGTGTTCCCTTCAGTGTGAGAATTTTTAATTTCATTTGACACTAGCCTTACTGACCTTTACAGCGGCGGGGTGAGTAAGGAATCAAATAAAAGAGGGGCCAGGCTTAGCATTCCGTTGAGTAGTTTTTTTTAAAAAAACGCGTGAACACAAACCGGCAGACTTACAGACAAACCGACAGACCGCAGGTACTAGTATAAGTGTATGATATACAAAACTGGCTTGTACAAACCCTAAATAGAAAATATATGAAATAATTGAGTCAGTAGTCCATGCTGACTGTGTTTGCAAAATAATCAGTTGACTATGGATTGATATTTCAAACGCATATGGATGCGGTTCCAAATACATGAACAACCAATTTGAAAACCAACAAATATTTAAAAATAATAATAATAAATTCAAAATTTTTTACAAGTTTTTGGGGACATGATATCGTCCGTTTTGACATTTTGCATAGAAAATATATATTCCAGAGGAGCATTTTTAGACAAACGAGTTAAGTATAGAGTGTTTGTGTTACCAATTCTCATAATATGTTCAGGTCTAAGTTGATTTTTTGCATATAAAGCTATATTTAATATAGATAGTTTGCAGTTAAATCTGAATTAAGTGTAGATAAGTTCGCACTTTCAAATTCCTAAATTCCAGTACATACTTGGCTAGTTGCTAAAAATGCTGAACGCGTTGGGTTGAGAGGATTTTAGCACCTGAAAAGTACATGAAATGACTGAGTATCGAGTCTGGAGGGCATGCTGTCCTGGATTTTTCACTTTGGGGAACGCTGGATTTGACGAAAGCACGGGAGGACGGATCGCTCGACTCGTCAGAACTTGACTAAGCTTTTGCACGGAACTCGTACGAAATCAAAAGTTTCTCTCGTGGTGTAAATAGCATTTATAAAAGATGTAACAAACGATCCAGAACACAACACGCAAAGTTACAGGCCATACAGGCTGGTTCAATTCGTCTGACCCACTCTGGAAGCAACGTTGAAAATGAGATATGCATTTTTGATCTTCTAATTTATTTTAAACATCTCAACTGTTTTCTGAAAGACGTTTTAGTTATTCATCGCGTACAGATTTAGCGATTCGTCATGCTTTTTACGATATTACAAATTCAGTAGTCTGCAGTTCACAGTCCAGTCAGTGCTACATTATGATGTACCTAATGTGAATAAGTCGGGTTAGAGCTTCGCATTTCTGGTCATGTTGACAATGCTCTTCCATAATTAACTTAGTTTCGACATGGCTTCTTAATCTCGAGAAACAGGCTAGAAGAGATACATGCGACAAATCTATTTTGTAAACAAAGCAATAAATTAATCTCCAGCTCATGCACTGTCGCGACTAAACAATTTTTCTCTATCAGGATGCTTTGACATTAGTCACTAGAAATTTAAATGTAAGTCGTCCACTTCGTTGTAATCCGACTGGATTGTGGCATCTTTACAACCGTTTATTCTGAGAAGATTGACAAAATAAAAAAAAAACTTTTTTTATCTATCTTGAGTCAGTCTAATGTCGAACTCTAGCCCAAATACTAGATTCGTGGAAAGTAACTCATTTCTTAAATCACATATCCCATTAAATAATCCTAGTTAATTCCAGCCAATAGTAATTTGTACACATTTAAGTAAGCCGGTAGAAAATACGTGACCAGATACCAGACAGAAAATTCTTTCCTTGCGACATGGCTACAGATTTTATATTACTTTGACTCTAGATGAGGGAGTAAGTAAATTTTTGGTTTATTTAAGGCAAAATATTATTAGATTTTATTGTTTTGAAAATCCTTTGGTCTGAATTATAAAGTATGATTCATTTGTCCACTTTTCATCATCTTATTTAAGTAGGGTGTTCCAGAGTTCTGATGACTTAGGGGTTCAAGCGAGCTCATGTTAAAGGGCGGGCCATTTTGGGTGGAGTAATCGATGAGTAGAATCTGTGAGACCAGAAATGGATGGCCTGGAGGATAATGATCCTCTCTTGGGCTTCTTCGTGTCGTGTTCAAACAAAGCCGCTTCGGAGAGGTCTGGTGCCAGGATAGTCGTCAAGTCCGCTTTTCCAGTTGAACTTGCAGCTGTTCCGCGTCTGTTCTCAGCTGACCTCTGACCATCTATGCCATAATCAAATCCATGTACTCCACCGAATGAGGACTCTGATGACGTTTTTGAACTAGACGAGAGTGATGGGGTTTGAGCATCGTTTGTATTCCAGTAGTAAATTGAGTTCTCAGCCTCCTCGTCAGATGTCTCTTCTTCTAATAGGGTAAAAGTAAATGTTGTAGTCATTGATAAATACCCTTAAAGGGTCAATAATTGTCACTATAAATCGCCATGGGGCGCGGTGAAACAAATACTACCCGGTATGGATCGAACAGGAATTGAACCTGGGACCTCATGGAGTAATGTTTACAAAACCTATAGGTATACGTAGAACACACAACCCTAAAAATGTATTACCTGATCGATGTTCAGAAGGAGGCCGAATTTGATGGACAGATGGAGCTTCAGAGCTAGGTGCTGAACAAGGCGGCGACATCATGATAAGGGTTTGACGTGAAGAGTGTGATGATAACTCACATTCGTCAGAAGATTCATCGACTGAAGCTGGTGTGACAGCTTGTGACCTCTCAAAAGAGTCTGTTGACCATGACCTCGCGGACGAATCCGAACTTTCTGGAAGCGGTGCCCAAAATGCGTCATCGGTTGGAATTACTGATTCACGTAGGACATTCTCGGGTGGTTTCTTGAGGGCTTCTAAGCATAATTTCTTCAGAACCTTGAGGGATGGGAATCCTTCAGAGGCATCACTATCTGAAATACTTCCTAAAGAAGTCTGAGCTGAGGAAGATAAGACGTCCTCCTTGGATGCGATTCTAATCGTGGACTTCTTTTCCAATTTTGTTCCGCGCTTATTCTTTCCTAGTGATTGCCAACTACTAGAGTTAACAAAATAGTAAATTTTAAAATAGTTTATTTAATTTTGAATAAAACAAATACGGACACCAATTACCTTGTCTTTTCTTCCATTTTTAATTTGCTTGGAAGCTTTGACGTCATAACAGGTGAAATCAACCCTTTCGATGAACTAACAGATGGTGCTAAGCTCTGCGGTAGACTTGAGGATGAAGAAACACTTTGTGAAGCGGGAACAGAGAAGTTTGGCGTTTCTAAAGAATGTCGAAAAATTGGCACTTCAGACCCTGGTTTAGATTTACTGAATCTTTGCGGAATGGAATTCTTAGCACTTGTCTTCCTTTTCCCACAAGTAAAGTCAATTGTCGTATTTGTATGAAACGTATCTCCGGAAGTACTCGAAGAACATTCTGACATTGCAGGATTAGTACGTCCTGTCGCGAGTGGTGAGGATCTCCCAGTCGACGGCAGACTGAATCCAATTGGGTAATCATTTGGAGCTCGGTCAAAGTTCTGCCAGATTTTCGACATCGCCCCAATGTTATCATTACAATTCATGTTCTCATCTTCTCCAGGTAAGAAGAAATCTTGCCAAGCTTCACAAGGAATTGCGTCATAGTTGAGGAAAGGTTCGATTTGTTCTACTGACCTTCCATCCGCAGAAGCGTTCAATTGAACTTCGTATCCAGACACTTCGTTGTCAGATACTGGAGAAGGTGTTAAATATACTAATGAACCTGACGGTAGGTACTTAAGAGACACCGTTGATGTTTTTTCGTCAATTTCATTCAGGACTGGAACGGGTTTTCCAGGTTTTAGTTTTGAACATAATTCCATATCTGTCTCCGAGTGGAATCCAGTCAATAAATTCTGTGAATCTGTGTCCAAACGTTGTGGGGTCATTGAGTTTTGAGAAATATGTTCTTTCAAAACTTGTACGGATTCGCCCGAAAAATTCTTAGCAATCTCAGATGACAACTTTTTCACAGCTTTGATGAACTTTGTAGTAATTGCTCCTGAATGGTCAGGTGGTCCATCACTGCTCGAAGTGTGTGTTTGCGTGCGTGGCTGTGCAAGACTTAAATTTGAGTCAAAAAGTGACATCCCGGATTCTTTCTTCTCATAATTCACGGATTCCGAATGTCGGAGTAAGAAAGGTGCATCTGGTTTGATTACACAACAATCTGAAGAGTAGCTGTTAAAAATCTCTATGGAGCCCTTGTATTCTGGCAATTGGAGCTCATCGTAGTTCTCAAAAGCGTCAAAAGCTGGGGACTCTTCAACAATTTGGCTTGCTTTGTCAAGCTGACTCTGCCGAATTGCTTCCAATGAACCAACGGACGCAATGTCTTTCAATGCCAAAGATAATTTCCTTAAGTGGATCATCGCTTCATGGGAAGAAGTCTTTGGCTTAACGGACGTCTTTGAAGGGGATGCAAAACTTGCGAATTTGTCCACGAATTTCGGTGAGGATCCAATTTTGTCCAAAAGGGTTGACGATAGAGACGCAAATTCTTTCAAGGATCGCGTCGAGGCGGCGTAAGTCCTCATTGCAAATTCTAGACAACTTGTGGAAGGAGTGATGGCAGCCATTTTGGATGTGGATGACAATAGCGGCGATTCAGGTACCTTATCACCTCCATCAGCTTCATTTTGAAGTGTCCGACGTCTCTCCATTATTTGTGCATGAGCCAAGACTTGTTTACTTGTACTGATATTTAAAATTTGCATGGACGGTTCATCAGAGCCATCACCGTATGGAGCGACGTGGATTGGGACACCATCTTCTGGTTTATAGCCTGGCATAGTTAAGACAACTTCTTCGTCTTCAAGTGGCACGAAGTGCATCTTCAAATTCCCCTTCAATTTTGGAGGTGAGGATGCGCGTTCGACTACTTCCTGGGTCACTGGTTCAGGGTCCGGTTTATTTTCCCATACTCCTGAGAAAGATGCCATGTCTTTGAGGGATTCAGAGATGGACAATAAGTCGTCAAATGTCTCAGCAGAAGCCTGGATAAGTTTCCAATAGTGTTATATAGGCTGAATTATCAGATCAGATTAAATATGTCCGATACATAATTATCTGATCAATTCTGTAGGTTTTTGAAGATGGATACTCAACTTTCGAAAATTATTTGGACAGGGCGTCTTATAATGTAATCGAGATTATTATACCCCATTCAGGTTTCAGGTCAAATTCAGATAAATATAATTTTGTACATATGACTAATAATCAGATATTTGCTGTCAGATATGTTATGATAATATACGGGTTGCAATTTTATAGTATCTGAGGGATACTATAATATCTGAAGGATACTAAAATATCTGAGGGATATTTCGCATTTCTGGCCATGTTCATTAATATAATCAAATCGATATTTCACATCGGATTCAGATATTTCATTATATTATCTGAATTCTTTAGAATGGATCAGATAACTTATCAGATACACAAATATCTGACCTGTGGAATCAAATCGGCAGATGCGGCAGCCAAAAAATCAAACACTTCTGATAAATCTTCAAGCAAATCCTCGACTGATTGATTTGATTGTTTCGGATCACCGATCATGTTTGAAGAATGATATGGCATGTATTGTTGTTCTTTGGTTGGTGAGTATTTCAATTCACGAATTAAGGATCTCATGCGATGACGGGCTTCCAAGGACGAGAAAACTTTTAACGAATCGACTGACTGTGGGGAATCAAATGATCTTGGTGAATGTGGTTTTCGGAGAGGGGGGAGTTCCATCCCATCATCAGCTTTTTGTATAACAATTTTTGGTGTGTCCCACGTTTCTTCGTCAATTTGGATGTATCCACTTGCAGTGTCAAATAAACTGAGGATTTAGAATAAAATATGTGTAAGAAGCCGGTGAAATAACGAAATCGCAAGCAAAGAAATCGAACGTAGCTAATTAGCATATATTACGAATTCTAGGCTCTTAAGCCTGATTTCATGTCAACTAAACACTATTTCCTACAGATGCTTCACTCTAGAGATTTGTTGGCACGTAGTATTTATTTTTAATTAAATTACAAACCCGTTGAGCAGATCCATTCCAGAATTAATATTTGGAATAACAATATCCTTCAATTTAAATTCCACTTCGTCGAATTCGGTCCGTTCCCTGTAGAGTGGACGTTTGTCCAAATCTCCAAGTGGGAAAAGCTTATACTCTGCCGGTAATGTCATCTCATCAAATAATTCAGAAGAAAAGTAGATCTGGGGAAGAAATAGATATTTAAATAATTGTATTTGATTTTTTTTTAAATTTAGCCGAGCGTACCCGTCTGACATAAATATTCGCATTGACTTTCATGTTAAGCGTCTCCTTGTATCTCGTTCCAAAGGCGTCTTTCACAAAGGCAGGCAAGTCAATGATGACCTGTGTAAAAATCAGTCACTCAGATGGTTAGTAATTTTAATTGTTTATTTCTTAATTAATCGTTTACCTGATTCCAGCCAATGTCCAAACGCATTGGCATGGAGCACGAGTCTGGTTTCAATCGGACAAGGGTTTGGAAGTTGGACATTCTAAAGAGTCTTTTCATTCCCATGTTGTCTAAAATCTGAAATAATATTACCATTTTCTATTTATTGCATGAAAAGCCATCTTACAATAAAATTTTATTATTTCGAACCGAATATCGTGAAGAACTGACATTGCTGTACGATATTTCTAATTTACCTGAATTTCGAAAGAAAAGTAACAATCCAGATTCCTTATGATCATGTTCAAGTAAGGGAGATTGATCCCGAGAGCAGTATATTGATCCATCGGTGTCCGAATCGATACGGAGCCATCTGCTTTCCCTATAATTCGAAGAACACGGGACTGAATGACTTCATCCTGGATATTCTCAATGTGATGACCTCCTTTGGCAGCTTGTTGACGTCTGCAATTCAACTGATGTGTTGAGCCAAAGCGATCCACCTTAGGATCCAATGGCCGATTGCAACGGTAATCACATGAACAGTCCAACACTCCCGATTTTTCCCATTTCAGAAGTGACTTTTCATCTGGACCGAATAATAAATTGTCCTTAATTCGCACAATTTATAATTGCGTATTTTTTCTTGAGGAACAATAATTAAGACATACCTGGAGCGAATAAGAGAGTCACCAATTCCTTTGCATTTGGAATTCTTCGACAAAGACTTTTCGCCGCAGATGAAACTGAAGATTGTCCTTCAGCACTACAGCAACTGTCGAATCCATCAAATCTGGTTTGTGAGAGTCCAGGATACAACCAATTCTCGTATTTGTTGACCACATTTGTTTTCAAATAATCAATTCCATCAACGTTGACGGCCAAACTGCTGTCCGAATCTTTGGCTGTTGGTGGAGGTGCTGCAGGCACGGTGGGTGTGGAAGGAACTAGTCTAGGAAGTTTTAACGGCTTCTCTTTCCTCTTTGTCAACGATTTCGTAGACATTTTGATGTCACTTTTGGTGTTTCAGAAAATCGTACACACGATGTCAAAAAATAAATGACGAACACACACGTCGACGTTAACTTCAAAAAGTTCAGTCAAGGAGTGACGGTGATTGGAAAAGATTTCGGCCAGTTGTCAGTTGTTTGTTTGGTTTTCATGATTTCATGGAAATGTGAAGGACACTTTGGTACACCATGGTGACCGGGGTTTGATATTTGCGATTAGTTGAAATTCCAGTCAAATCCATGGAATCAAAATAAGAGTAACGTTATATTCATCTACATTAATGGATTTCTCTCCGAATTTTTACCGAGTCAGTCTGGTCAGAATATTTTTGCTATCAGTAAAAATATTATTGAAATTGACTATTACAGGGGGAGGAAATTGTGTTTCGACATGCGATTCGACCTGCGCTAAACACAATAATCATGGACACATTCCTTCCAATATGAGGGGTACAGCTAACTTGAACATAAGACTCCATTTGTTCTCTCAGAATTTTTCTGACTGCAACTGAAATGTGGGGATCAGGAATACCCTGCACATAGAATTATTTTAGCAAGTCAGAACAATTTTCTATTAAATGTTCAGAAGTAGCTGCTTGTGGGACTGTCTGTGGTACCGCTCTGCATCCGTTCTTTTCGTATTTCTCCATAGTTTAATTTTATCGTTTTATAGACAAGAGCAGTGTCTTCGAAGCAATGTTCTCTAATCCAATGGAAGAAAACCTCACCGGGAGAGTAAATATTGTGGATTCGGAACCCGAATTTTTCTACTGCAGCAAAACCAGAGACTTGCTCTTCATTTCTATGACTGCCATAAAATGGACTCCAATATCAATACTAATACCTACTGTAATTGTCCTGTAGAAATATTCAAGATGGGTCAGGTGGGTCTATACCTATCAACAAATCGGAAGTGCCCCTAAATTCCAAATTCGATTACCTAGCTCTGGCCGCTGGAT
>JAQFYE010003545.1:0-15057 GCA_034694305.1 Protaphorura glebata
CCCCCCCCCCCCCCGTCAGGGGCAAGAAACCACAGCACAGACATGAAAAGAGTACTCAATGATAACGTGAAACAAGTGAAACTCCGTCCTCAGATTCCAGTGAAAATTCCAGTTCGATTACCAGTTCCAGAACCGTGTCTTGCACAAAGGCCAAAAGTATCAAATTCAAATCAGTTACTTCCAACTTCAATTTCAATGCAAAATCCGATTTGTGCACCAAGAAATGTACAAAATCCTAACCGACAGCAACAGCGAGTACGAAAGAAAACTTCCAGTTCAATTGAAAATCGGTCAGTCGTATCCGAAGCGGATAGCAGCAGGGCACCCAGCCACGAAATTTTCACTCACTGCTCAAATCATTTAATTAGCTACGAAAATCGTAAGTGATAACTTGATATTTTCAATTAAAATTCAATGTTGAAAATTTTTTATTTTTGTGTTACAGAAATTATGCTTAGACTACAAGTTCAAATTCAGAGAGATCAAATCCGAGAAGACACCAAACATCTCCATCGATACAGAGGGCTGGCATTGACCACAACTGTAGTCTACATAATTTTTGCAATTTGCAAATCTTTAAAACTCACGGATGGAATTAAGTTTGCAGCTCTTGAAATATACGACCGGTCAGCCGACTAGTTAAATATTAATTGATATTATGTCCTCAAAATCTATATAATCTATACCGTACTCTTTTTGTATACAGATTCATGATCAAGTACAACAAGGAGGTGGTTGGACAACTCCTTCAAACAGATAAAGCTACGGTTGAAGAGACCAATAAAAGGCTAAAACAACAGGCATTACTTCGAGTTTTATCTTGTATTCAACTTGCATCAAAAGTCTACACAGACTCCAATGTACTCGTAAGTGTTAACGTAACCAAAAAAAAACAGCTGAAATCAATCGAGAATTTTAATTTCAAGTCTTTGCAATTAATACGCAGGAATACAAATTTTTAATTTGACTTTCCTTTTCCAGTACATCTCCAGCACAGAAGTACAAAAAATTCTCCGTGAATTTAAAATCGAATTTAAATTGGAAACGATTAATGCGTCTGAAGTACGAGTCATTAAATTACTCAACTATAAGTTAAAATATGTCAACTCCTTGGAAGTTATGGAATGCATTTTGACGGGCCTAAGCTTGGACGTCAATTATTCTCGACAGATTTATGATTTAGCCATTGAGGGACTGGAATTTGTATATCTGCGACATGAAGAAATCTACACAATGTTTTTGAAAAATTGGAAAGAAAACTGTGGAAAAAATGAGAGGTATGATTTTTGGAATTAATCGGGTAAAATTTTAGATTTTTGACAAGGCCCAATCTTACTGTAGTCTATCGTTAAATTACAGAAAAGTATTTCGACTAATCAAATTCAACAAATCGATTGAAGCTGCTGGAATTTTGGCTGGTGTGATTTGCCTTTTACGACCGCAGGATCAGAAAAGATTGTTGCCAGCAATTGCAAAGATTTCTGGAACAGACATGGAGGATTTTATGATTTTAGGAACGATTCTTGCCGGAGTTATGGTTGGACATGGACACCTTTCTTATTCAGTGCCCAAAAGGTCAAAACCATCAAGTGTGCTCTAGGCTTTGAGCAGTGACATTTGATCAGTTTCTCTTTTCATAATTTTATTGTATACTATTTAGTCAGCCCAAGCCGAAAGTCAAAAGTAGCAATGTATCAAGACACAAGAAGAGGGCTAGGTACTTATATGCGTTTTTAGTTGGACTTTAGAAAAACTGATAATTTTTAGTATAGTATCCAAGGAGTTAATAGTTAAAACATCAAAAGTTAATAAATGTTCATCAATTCTTGAGTTTGGTGCACCTTGACTTTTTCTTACATCTCAACTGTAAGACTGTGACTATGCGTATACGTTCTAGATACCTAAACTAAATTGCCTTCACAGCTTAAACAAACAGAATTCAATTACCTCGTTAGTAGGTTAGTCGATAGCAGGTAGTGAAAACTAATTTTTGTCGAAATGGATCAAAATAATAAATTTTTTAGAACAATTCACTCAAACCACCGGTAAAACTTGGATTTTACTTTTTAAACTGAATATTTGTGAGGTTAGGATTCCCACAGATTTGTTTGCGGGAACTTGTGTGTTACAAAAGCTCAGTCGCACTTACGCCGTATTTTTCATCCTTGGATATTTCCAAAAAATACATTTTACGAAATTCATTTATTTACACAATTTTGTCTGAATTTATTTTCTCCTATTTTATACATTTTTTTAGTTTTTCACAGTACGAATCAATTTAGATGTTAGAACTTTCGTTAATATCGGTATATTATACAGGGTGGCCCGTAAGTAAATGCCCCACGCCGCCGGATTTGTATGGGATTTGCTTTCCTGGATAGCCACTGCGATTTAAGAAAAGATAGGTATCTCACCTTGACATGACCTGGTACTAATTAACGGCAAGCTGACCAATTAGCTTCAAAATCGGATTTTGCTGGGTTGGCATGAGAGAATTTCGACATATGTAATCGGGAACCTCGTTCCAACCCCGGAATAATTTTTTCGCCAAAATTTTTGATTGAAACTCGCCCTCGCCCTCTACAACTTTTTGAATATTTTCCGTAAAAAGCTTCAAAACTTTTTTTTTTTTTAAATTTAATTTTTTTTTTTGAAAATTTTAAATTTTAAAATAAACGCTCAAACGAAAATGTTCGCGAAAAAATTATTCCGCGGACAGAACGAGGTTCCCGATTACACATGTCAAAATTTTCTCATGTCATCCCAGCAAATTCCGTTTTTGAAACGGGATAATATTATTTGCAATTTTAAAAATGATGAACTCCCTTTTGGCAATTGCACTTTAGAAATCGACTTTCGCCCTTTAGATTTTTGAACTTGAGAGCATCTCCCTTTTGAAAAAGACTTCATCCATTTAGAAATCGACTTTCGCCTTTTGATTTTGGTTTTTCGCTTTTGAATCTCCCTTGTTATTGGTAGCCACGTTGACAGGGGCGTTAAGTCCAACCCGAAGGGTTCATCCTCAATCTCGGGACAATCAACGAAGCATAATTTCATTTTTTTAACCCGTTCTAAAGTGAAAAACCAAAATCAAAAGGGCGAAAGTCGATTTCTAAAGGGGTGAAGTCTTTTTCAAAAGGGAGATGCTCTAAAGTTCAAAAATCTAAATCTAAAGGGCGAAAGTCGATTTCTAAAGTGCAATTGCCAAAAGGGAGTTCATCATTTTCAAAAGTGTGAAAGTCGATTTCAAAAGGGCCCAAAAATGGGTCCCTTTTGAAACTAACTGCGTCATGTTGCCGTTAGTTAGTGGCAGGTCATGTCAAGGTGAGATACCTATCTGTTTTTAAATCGCATAGGGGCTAAGCAGGAAAGCTTGTGTGTTTGTTTGTTTGTTTTTTTATTTAGAGTGTTAACCCCTGCATTCAGACATACAGGAGTATGTCTGAATGCAAACCCCATACAACTCCGACAACGGGTTGCCCAGCCCGCAGCCCCACCCATTCAAAGTGGGGCACTTACTTACGGGCCACCCTGTACTAATTGAACATACCGGGTTCCAAAAATTCACAATCTCGAAAATATTATATTGACTAAAATTTAAAAAAATATACATTTACAAATAAAAGTGACATATTATGCAATATTGCGTTGGAGTCTGGGGGTACGAAGGTATGATCCACCCTGTCCATAAAAGTGTCATTTCTCCAGCATAGCTTGGCATTAGGAAACCAGAATTGCTATATGATTGGCAAATACAGAATTCAAAAGTGAATGGATTGTTGGAGATTTTTCAGCGCCGGCACACGCCACGCGTCTACCAAAACAGCGCATTTCTCTTTCTGCATTGAAATCCTTCCCTGGACACAAAACTTGTGCACTTATTGAACAATTTTGTACACGCATTCGATCATTACAAAACTTATCATAACCACCCGCCGACGTCGGAATTCCTTGCGCATATTTGCTAGTTAAAACCTTAGTTAATGTCTTTATTTTTGTTAGAAAACAAATAAGTTCACAAAATGTGTAAAAAGTGTCAACCTTCGAATAATAAGTGCTTCGACGTAATCATGCTAGAGCTGGGATTCTCAGAGGAGAACATTGAACTTTTCAAACATTTTTTTATTCATATCATCATGAAAGTTTTGACTTTTATTGTGGCTCGCCGTTGGGGAGAATGTAATCTTGAGCATCCGACAAATAAGAGGTAAGTTTCCATGATTCGTTCATATCTGGAGGAACCAGATAAATAAAACATCTCCGTTAAAGGTAGGCCAGTACTGAAAATAATTTTCAAACTCTCCATTTTTGCAACGGATGAATTTTCGACGGGCAATCCCGTGGCAACCTAATATGAAGTGCATGGATTGCATGGGGCATTTTTGACTTCTGGACATAGGCCGAAACCCCGGCACGTGACAGTACGCGCGCGTACCCTCAGGAGAAAATCTTTTAACATTAGCCTTATGGCCAAGCACTAGATAAAAACGACTTTTTCTCCAAGACGCCCAGACGCGTCCCCTCAGAAGGGTGTAGGGTTTCGGGGTATGCTTCTGGAGTCTTTTTGTAAACAACGAGGTGCACATGGGAGAGACCTAATTCCCCATTTACTTCTTCAGCACCTGCCGAAAAATAACAACTCGTTGTGGTCGGTACTGGCCAACCTTCAGAGGACAGCGTAGTCAATGAAGGTTCCTTGGGAGGAACCTTAATTGACATTTGACACGGGAAATCTTAAAGACATTCTTTCAATAGTGATTTTCTGGAGTATGTTCCTACTCCTAGTAGAGTAACTTCCCTGAGGGGATATAGGCGGGGAGCGAACCTAATGTTCACAGAAATATTCGACGTTTGACCTTATCTAATCTTACTTTGAATTTGATTCAAAATATTTTTTCTTGCAGTAAATACAAGGTCAACCAATACAATCACACCCAAGCTGCGACACGTTCTGAATTAAAAACCACTGAAAGAAGAGACCGCAGGACAGAAATCATTTGGCGAAATAAAGGATTCGTTGAACTTGAAGAGCGAACCCGCCTGAATCAGATGAACCATCTTCGTGAAATTGAACTTCGCCGTGACCAATTAATTGGAGAGCGAGTTGAACAAGAACTTCGACATGCAGAATTGCAACGAGAGCATGAACAACTTGTCCAAGAACGAGATCGTTTAACACAACGATTGGAAGAACTTCAAATTGAAAATCGACGACTCCGTAGAACGTTGTCTAGACATCATCGATACGAAATGCAATTATGGCAATGGATTTTCCGTATCAGCGGAATTCAAATTCCACAATTCTTACCGTTACTTCGTCGAAAAGGTCTTTTGGTTCCTGGTGAAGAAAGTTCTGAACAATTTCAAGACGTTAGCGAAGAAAGTGAAATTTCCGATAGCGATTCCGATTCAGATTACGATTACGAAGAAATCAGTGATAGTGATAGTGATGATGATTATGATGACATGTCAAGTGAATTCGAATATCTCGTCACTGATGATGATGAGATCGACGACAGCGAGAGTTAATTTCAATCAAGGTCAGGAGTACGCAATATGCGCGCGGCGCCGCACACAACTTGATAACTTTACTTTTCATTCGTTTTCTTATTGTTGGCGTAAATATTTTTGCGTGACCTTTGCCATTCAGGCTGGGGTCGAAGTTACCATACTTCTCATTATCTTTTTGTAATGAATGATGTCATGTTGTGATTTGTGAAAAAATAAACCTAAAACAATACTCGTAACTTTCAAGACCGAAATGTGAACATTATTTACGTCAATCAGAATTAATAAGATTATCATTTCATTTACGTGTGTACGGTAAGAAGGGGGGGGGGAATAGTGAGCAACCATCGTATACTCGCTTGTTTTTAATTTATTTAAGTATTCTAACCGATGGTGGTAATTATACGTCAACACTTTACTCCAGAATGACGTCACAATCGCCACATGTGTAAGGTTTGCAGAGTTAAAAGAATAAAGCTTTTCTGCCGAATGTGTCGAGGGTAAATTGCTGGCCAGGGTAATTGCTCCATAAATTGAACTAAAAACTTGTTAATTGTAATTGATGGTTCAGTGGACAAGGAAACCATGTGGTAACTGGTGACTGGTGACCTACATGGAAGTCATGGAAGGTCAAGGACTATGTATAACTTGGATTTTGATGTCTTATTCGATAATTAAGACGATTAACAATATTACCTATCTATGCAGTACGCGAGTACGCTACTTCCTTTTCCTTCATCACTCAAAGCTCTGCATATTTGTACAAATTTGTACAAAACTAGTGGTGTCTGAATTGTAGGACAATCGATTAATGAGCTTACTAACGTATATTCGAATCATTTAGATCCACAAATGGGTGAATTAAACATTCCACTATAGTATTGGGAGTATGTCTAATCTACTTCTCCAATTTAAACTTAGAAATGTTTGCTTATAAACTGTATAGCGTACTTGGAATGTAAGACAATCAGGGAGCATTCCACCGTGTATGCATTTCCGAACTCACAGACATTAATCGAAGTGTATAAAATTGCATCCATCAAATTCCAAATCTCTACTTGCCCCTGATTGAACTTCAACGGCTTATTTTTGGCGCAAGATTTATATTCATTTGATCGTAGGAATTTGTCCAACAAGAAAAACAAAATAAAAGTTTCCAGTTTTCTGTTGAAGAAAATTCTCCAGTGACCGTGGATTTTAAGATTCTTCAATTTTGTCAAGTTTCATAATGGCGGGGATTGGGGTTGTAAATCCAGAAGTGCTGGAGACGCCGTCTTCGTCAGCAAGAAACACTGGATCAAAATCAAACCGAGTTCTTTTATTTTGGCCAGTACCTTGTAAAATCCAAAGAGCCACAACGGTGGTCAAAGTTCAGGACATTTCAGATATTGATCCAAAATGTTCTCCCGGTGGGAATGTGAGTATGGAATCTCCGGGTTCCAGTAAATCCAGTGTCAATTCCATGCCAAATACGCCTACGCCCAATAAGGCACTGGTGCAAGGTCGGTATAATGTCCAGTTTTCGAATTAAATATTTTCATTTAAATCTTTAAATTAAATGACAGTAACATATTTTATTGAAATATTTTTAAAGAGAATGCAAGTACATAAAAAAAATTTCAAACATAATTCGAACATTTTATTTCAATCAGGGTTCGTCGGTAATTACCTTGGTAATTACCGGTAATTTAAAGCCGATTGGTAATTACCTGTAATTAAAAGTCCCGTAATTACCAATTGGTAATTACCACTCGGTATTAACGGTTAATTACCTTGGTAAATACCGACAATAACGGTAATTACCTTGGTAAATACCTGTATTAACAGTCATTACCATGGTAAATACAATTAAAACAATTTTAAATTACCGTTTTTAAAATTTAAATGAACGATTTCTGGTAATTACCCGGTAATTGCCATATTACAGGTAATTATACGTAATTACCGGGTAATTACGAACCCTGATTTCAATTGACATTGCAGGACGTCCTCTTCTTCCGCCCCTGAACCTGGAATCGTTTGAGGTCCTGTGCAGATCATTAAGGGCACACATAGCAGACTCTCAAGTTCACATGGACGACGCCTCTTTGGAGAATTTTTTCGTAATTGGTCTGAGGGCAATTATTAGGAGTACATTCCTAGTTCCGTTGAAAGGATCAAAACCTGTCAACGTCGTTCCAATACCAACCCCTGCTGAATTGAATGCTATGAAGAACTGTCAAATCTGTTCCGAAAATGTTTGTGTATGCAAAAGAATCATTCACCTATTCAAGGAAACTAATCGGTTAGAGAATTTCGTGTCATTTGAATTTTATTTTAGCATTATACCGTGGATACCAAAAGAAACGAGACACCCCAACTTGCTCCAACTGCAAGAGTGCATGGGCGAGGAGCACTTGAAATTCCATGCACTCTTGCAGTTGGGGCAAGTTGGGGTGTCTCGCTTCTTTTGGTATCTACTGTAGAATGGGATAGATTGAGTGGGATAGTATGAAATCCTCTTCCTCTCTCTGTCGCATTAATTCTAATTAAAACTGGGCAGTTTTTATTAGGTAATTTGTATCGATTCGTAACAGATTTGTTCGGTTTTAATGAAATATATTCATTAATCAAAACATCCAATTACAGACACCAAACGTTGCTAAAGATTTCTCTCCTGTTTTGTTCCTTGAAATTGTTGCTTTAAATTATTGCCAGTTTTTGACCGATTTTGACGCATTTATCTTTTACCTGAACTTTTTAAGCTCAAAGAAACCCATCTCCTCGTTTACAGACCGAACGATATTATATTCTACTGAAAACTGATAATATTTTTTTGTTATTTTCAGAGCAATTCATGAGGTGAACTTGGTGAATGCATTGACTGCCCCTCGGATGTACAAAATCATTCGGAATCAGATAACACTTCGTGTGGAGCAGACATGTATTGGTAAATTTGAGTCTCGACACATGGAATCTCTTTTCAAGGTTGGAGAAAATATTGAATCAGATTAAAGTATGACTGAATTCTATTTAATTGACTTTGACTTCTCAGTGGTTGGACTTGTTAATTCCGTGGGTGAAAGCTGTTTATCCTCTATCGACTCAAGGGATGCAAAGTGTTTCAGATGCAAGGGATGAATTAGAATTGAAACTTTTGTTGTACGAAGTTTACGGAAATGCAATCGTCAAGGAATTATTTTCCGTGATTATCGGTAACTGACGATTGATTAAATCTTCTTATTTGTCATATTCAAAAGATATTGCTTTTGTACAGAATACCCGGATTCTAAACCTGTTTTGGATGATTTACGAATCTGTATGAGAAGAGTTAATTTAAGAAATGTCCTTGTGGCGACGCTTAAATCTGAATTGAAGAGAAGACTTTTAAACCCTGGAGTTAATACAACTGATGTTTTGGAGGCTTATGTTGCAACCGTACGAGCACTAAAATATGTGGACCCTAGTGGTATTTTGGTTCAATTGGTAACTCCACCTGTCAGGTAAGTTTGCAAGTCCTTAATCGACAAGAAATATTATTAGTTTAATTCGCAGGTACAAGTTCTGAAAGTAGTGTATCTACTTTGAAAATTCAATTTGTCAATTATGCTCGTTCGTATTTAACACGAAATTCTTGAATGAATCTTCCATTTCCTCTGTATGAAATTTTGTAGGATTGTAAGGATTAACACGTTCTTACCTTTCGTATGATTTCAGGAAATACCTGAAAAATCGGGATGAAACTGTTCGGGTGATATTAGTGAGTTTAACTGAAGAATCAGGCGATTTATCCGATGAGTTGGCAAGAAATCCAGCCGGTGCAGAGAGAAGAGCAAAAATTGACCACGCAACTTGGAGTAACTGGGAGCCCGGTAGGCTTTCTGTCATTACATTTTATATTGAGATGAGAAAGAGATATATTTTATGCTATATTAGTGGTTTTCAAACCTGTTGATTCGAATAGATCCGATTGATGTACCAAAGGACAGACACAATCTCAGAAAATCGGATTTAATTCAAGCCCTGGTGTCAATTTATGGGTCAAAGACACTTTTTATCGATGAGTACAGAGCACTCTTGGCTGACCGTCTGTTAAGAATGCCAAAACCTGGATCCATTACACGAGAAATTAAATGCTTGGAATTATTAAAATTGAGGTAAGAATATTTTACTTAAATCTTAAATGTCGAACGTAGGACCAATTGTTGAGTTGAGTTTATGTACAACTTTTAAATTTGTCAATGATTGAATACAGGTTCGGGGAGTCAGATTTACAGAAATGTGAAGTTATGCTGAAGGACGTATCGGATTCACAACGTATGAATACGCGTTTCTACGAAGAAGAAGGAGCCGTTCTGGCAAATCAGGTAAATTCACATTTTGATGAATGATGATAATTCCTGGGATCCTGGGCAAACTTAAATTAGTATCCAATTTTTATTTTCAAAATTCAACAATTTGATCACTTCATCTGAATTTTAGGACATTGATGTAACCGGCCTGATAGTTTCTGCTCAATTTTGGCCAACTTTCAAGCAAGAAGCGTTGGAATTACCCGAGCATGTTAAAAAGGCTTTAGAAAATTATACAAAAGCCTTTGAAATGATCAAAGGCAACCGTTCCTTGGAATGGCAACGACACATAGGGTCAGTTGATATTGAAATAGAACATGGTGGCGCACTGCTCAATTTCACAGTGTCTCCTGCTCAGGCTACTATCATTTACCACTTTCAACAGCAAGGTAAATAAGCACGTTATCAAATAGTTTACGTTTATGCTAACAATTTGTCAAACTAATTTGTTATCCGACCAACTACAGACACGTGGACGTTAGATGAATTGTCAAAAATAACAGGAATTCCACCCAATTCTCTCCGAAGTCGTGTTAATTTTTGGGTTTCTAAAGTAAGTGGATTTATAAATGCACGGCAAAAACGGTGATTCGGACTACTAAAGAGCTTAAAACATTTTAATGCTTTCAGGGAATTTTATTGTACATTAAACCGGATACTTACCATGTGCACTACAGTTTCAATTCTGATAACCGGAAAGGTGGTGGTGAGAGTTCAAATCGGTATATCGAAGATGAGGACATTGGCAGCCCAACCATTTCTACTTCCACCCAAAGGGAGACAGAACTACAAGTAAATTGTCGAATTAATTTTTTCCCATGGTTTTATTTTAATTTACCTCAAGCACCAATTCAAATAACCTTTTCTTAATACATTTGTGAAACGAATTGCAACTATCAGTAATGTATTAATTTTTACAGTAACATACCTTTTCTAATGTACGTGGATTGTATTTTGATTTTTGTAGGTGTTTTGGTCGTACATTGAGGGAATGTTGACCAATTTAGATTCTCTACCACTCTCCAGGATTCACTCAATGCTCAAGTTGTTTGCCACGGTTGAATGCAGTTTGGAAGAATTGCAAAAGTTTTTGGATGAAAAAGTTGTCCAGAATTTCCTGGTTTTCTCAGGTGGACAGTATCAACTTTCTAAATGAATTAAAATCCTGGGCGTCTGGTACTCTGAGTTGTTGCCTTTCATCCAGTCTTGGTCCTATATTAAATAAATTGTATTATACATTTTGAATTAACGTTTGAAAATATTAAATACCAAAAGTTTCCGTAAAAGACATTTTTGGGAATGTGGAATCCCAATTATTTTGATCTACACTGAGGTTTTTTCAAATGTGCTCCCGACGGTAATGGTTACGACGTTTACTCATATGCACTAATAACTTACGATAACGCTATGTTAGTATAACAACGGATTTAAAAAATTTGCGTCATAAATATTTTTGGGTTTCAAAATTTGGAACTTTGAGTTGACCTAGAGACGAGTCCGGTATTGACTGACCGATTAAACGAAATTAAACACAACATTGATTTGACGTTTAAAAATAATTTGGGAGTGTAGTTGTGCATATAAGCAATTTCGTGAGAACCGATTATTTTACAACGTGAATTAATTGTTTTCTAAAAAAATGAGTCGTATTCCGAGAAAACGTACAAATCTCTTGATAACCCCACAAAATGAGGAAATTAAATATCGGAACCCCGCGAAATTACAAAGGTAAAAAATATTTCAAGTTTGACACAATACTGGGGTTTACTTCGTCATTCAAAATCTTTAGTTTATTCTTTTAATTTTTGACGTGTCAACGTGTCATCAGTTACACAATGAGTGATGGTCACCACATTGACATGGGCTTCGACGGCGGTCACGGAGGGGGTGACGAATTGGGTGATTATTTGATCCAAAGAGAGAAGAATTCATCTGGAGGACCTTTTGGTAGTTTTTTCTCAAATGTGTCAACAAATGTGAAGAAAATAATTCCAAAAAGAATTGGTGGAACTGGAAGTATTGAACAAGATATTGCACTTCGATTTGGAATCGGTTCTGCATCCAATAATAATATTAATGACTATAATGACCAGACCGACAGTTCTGGTGTGGGTGGGTGGACTCCAACTCTTGTAAGTTTTATTATTATTTTTATCATAGTTTTACTTAAGAAAACCAGGCTTGGGTCAATTACTTTGATGATGTAATTAATTACAAATTACTCCCTCACTGTAATTGAATTACAATTACAAATTACATTATACATTTTGAAGTAATTAAGTTACAATTACAAATTACATGCGAAATTGCGAAAGTAATTGGATTTTTAAAGAATTAAAGAATTACGTAATTGTAATTGGGTTTCTAATTACAATTACAATTACAATACAAATTACAATTTCAAATAAACTTTATTCGTGTTTCTGCATCTGTACTTTCACTATCCAAAACTTCGTTCAATCTTTAGGTACTAGTTAACAAATGTAATTGAGAAAAACGTAATTTCAATTACAAATTACAATTATAATTACAAACATCTTCCAAGTAATTAATGGTAATTCGAATTGAAATTACAATAATCAATGTAATTGACCAAATCCTGAAGATTACTGTTACACTCTAAAACTGGTACATTCGCATATCACATTTGTCTCATTCTAATTTTTTGTGTTTAAATTTTTAGTCCAGAAAAGAAAGAATCATCGGTTTTTTCGTCCTCTTGGGAATGGGGATCGTCTTTTTCATTCTTTCCGGATTGTATATTCCAGTTCTTCTCTTCAAAGCAAGAAAATTCAGTATATTTTTCACGCTTGGAAGTGTCTTTACATTCGCCAGGTTTGTAAATTAATTTTTTTTAAATTATCAAAATAAACGAATTTATTCAGTTACCATTCACCAATTTATCCATACAAAGATTGCCCAAATGACACGGAATACAAATTATAATTAGTTTGAATTTGTTGTTAATGACAATATTATCCAAATAGGACTAGCGAAAAACTGATGTTTTTGTGTATTTCTGTCGATGAAATCTTGAGATTTCAACGTAATATCGAAACGACAGTACAACTTGTGTACAACGGTTATTTAAAATTTTTCGAACGTCTCGGTCGTTTTCACATAAATCATAGTCCGTCAGTCGTCGTTGTCGTTTTCAGACGTTCGTTCACCGGATGACTACTAGTAGCCTACCCTTCAACCCGTTTTCATCAGTTTTTAGTCCTTCGAAATTTAGGAAAAATAACATACAAATGTTGTTATAAACTACACTGCTGCAAACGCAATCTTCCTCATGGTCCTAAGTCTAAAGTTAAAACGAAATATAAACAATTTAGAGATCACGCATGGAAAATGTGTAAAATAAAATTGTGCCTGTAACGGCCTGTGCGCGCAAATTTTTATACTTTCTTAGTTTTGTTGTACATTTTTCGCATTCTCCCTTTAAGTTTAACTACAAAATCAAACTTCTCTACATATACTTATTATGTGTTTCCTTACAACGTTACCTTTTACTCCTCTTGTCCATCGTACAACTTACTACTTTAAACGTTTTTTTATATATAATAATGTTAATGTGATTTATTTTATTTTTTTTACAGTATGTCCGTCTTGTGGGGATTCCTCTCCTTCATTAAGCATTTATTCTCAGCTGAACGAATTGTATTTACAGGAATGTATTTCGGCTCGCTCTTTGCAACTTTATTCTTCGCCATCGGGCTTCAAAGTACAATTTTAACAGTGATTGGAATCATTTTCCAATTCATATCATTGTTGTCCTTTGTTGTTTCTTACCTTCCGGGTGGTGTTGCTGGACTGAAGTATCTTGGCAAGTTTGTCACCTCAAGTTTTTCAAAAACTTTACCGATTTGATAAACTACTTTTAAATTATTTACCGGTGTTGTTCTTCGGCTGCTAAACATAATTTATTAAAACACTCAAATCGTTGTAATTTCTAAACTTTTTTTCCTTTATTTCTAAGGCGAGTTGCCAAATTCTCGATAATTATTTGAACGTTATGGTTTAGGAGCTCAGTTCACAATTAAAACTCTAATAATTCACATTATTATAAAATTAATTATTTATTGAGGTTAATAATTCACGAAACATGTTTAACAATAAGACAGTGGCACAACATTTCGTACGAATATTTGGCCCGGTTGACGCATCACATTAACAATTTAAAAGCAGTCAATTAATTCATTTGAATTGGATAACAATAAGAAAAACTCCCGTCTTTAAAGTGCCAGAAAATTACTTGAGTAGTTTTTATTAGATATAATTTACCGGGCAAAACTTCATAGTATTCATTAAAATTTCAGACTTTATTTTTGTGACTAAATAGGTACCCTAAAACCTACGTAATTGAGCGAGATAATCATCACACTAAAAAGTGTATAAATCACATAATAACAATTAAATTATATAAGGAACTTGATTCTAAGGAAGGCCATAGTGGCATGGCATGGCATGAATGATTGGAACAAATTATGGTTTAGAATAGAAAACACAAGAGTAAGTACGATAATATCACGCTAGGAATGAGTCTTTGTGAAATTAACAATTTCCTGGCCTTATAATTAACAATAACAATATTAGTTCTTTAGTAGTTCCTTTTATTTTTTTTAGTCTCTAAACACGTCATTTCTTTCCATTCTTGGCACTTGTGTGTGGAATGTAAATACCGTGGAGTGACTGAGGGATTTGTGCAGATCCTACGGCAGCTCTTCCTAATTCATTCATTGTTTTGGCATCGATGAAAACTAAATAATCCTCGCCGTCTTCACGAATATCAGACACAGTTGTCATTATAACTCCTTCGTCTTCATCGATGGCTTCTTGATTTGGAATGAAACGAGGTTCACCGGGGAAAACGTGTTCATTGTCACGCCATAATTTAGTCTCTCCTGTTGTGATGTCAATTTTACAGACCTGTAATTGATAAATCAGACGATTTGAAAATTTTGACTCTTTGAGAGGCGCGGACGCTTAAAGTCGTCCCAAAAGGGACGACTTTTAAGCATCTATACCTCTCAAAGGCTTAATACGACGCACCAAATGTAGAAAGAATTCTAGTGGTATGATACATAATAATTTAAATCTCCGAGACTGATATAATAGGAGCAGATCTGACCGATCCAGATTAATTTTATATACAGGGTGTTTCCGAAAAAGCGCATAGTGGTTTGTTGGAATTTTGGCGTAGTTACGAAAATTCGCA
>JAQFYE010003546.1:0-15056 GCA_034694305.1 Protaphorura glebata
TGATCAATTCTGTCGGATTCGGATTTGGTTGGAGCTTTGACCCTACCTAGTAGGGAAATGGTCTAATTATCTTGGGTTGTGTAATGTGCACGTGTGTGAACCTTGGGTTGCTACTTACGACGAACTAGCATACTTGTCAAAAACCGAATCGGCCACAAAAATCGATGGTGGTTGCTGGGGCGGCCAAATTAATTATGCCAAAGTATTTTTGTTCCGCGACCACTGTAACGGTCATATAAGAATAAGCTATCATTTCGAAAGAGATACTGTACAATCCTACAATCCTTGTTCTGAATATTTTAGCATGGGATCATGCAACTTTCCGCAAAATCTGATCTCAAGCCATAAAATTTAGATGAGGGCCGGATCTATCAAGGTCAGGCTGGTTCGGCCCTTGAAATAATTTCTATATTTTCATCCGACATTAAATACCATCGAAGAATACATTCTCTAAGTTAAACCTTTGATGGTAATCAGAATTGAGGTCAAGGAGGAAAATACAAATTCAAAATAAATGAAAGGTGATAAAACTTTGATTGAGTAAAATGGTCCAACGTGTACTCGAATTGCAGGGCAAGCAAGTATATATCTCTTCACCTTGGAGCCATATTGAGTATATTTTAAAAAGCGAGAGATTTCTTTGGAATGCTTATCAACTGTTGCCGCAAACAAGATAAGCAGAGCGACCAAACCTCCGATAAACATACTGACCACGCCTTGTCCGAGAGAAAGAAGTAAACCCTGCTCCTTACGAAACGCGATGCCGATGGACGCCGTGAGGATGACAATTGTTGTCGCAAAGAAGATGAATGATGGGAGTAGGAATGATCCGAAACTGTTGTGGTAGGTCGCATTTAATATTCGAAGCTCATAATATTTTCTCACAGCCCTCAGTCCACCAGTTTTTCCTTCTCGAAGATCACTAAACAAAAAATATAATGTTTAATGCTAGTCTTCTAATACATATAGGCATTGGAGTTTTGCGCCCACTCTTTAAATTTTTCGAAATCACAACCAATTTTTAGAATTACTGTGTCTGTGAGACAACGAGATTCATTTTTCTCTATATTTTAAAAAATTGTTGTCAATCGAAAGTCATATGAACAAGAAGATATTCCGTAAAACTAGTAGTGTGGGCACAAAATTTGTAAGTTCTTTTTTGAAGATATTAATATTTAAACTTGCTTTTGAAGCATAGACAAGCAAGAAGTTTGAGTCACAAGGGACATTAAACTTAAAGATATCAGAGTCACACAGACGGAATAAATTACAAAGACTCTGTAATATTCAAATGCGATGAATCCAACTTGGACAAAAAATTCCGACTGCCATCCCGATGGTAAGTAGTTGACAAGGAATTGCTTTTGAGATGGGAATGTCAAAAAACAACAGACGTGAAGGAGTGGACCAATGAAACAGCAAATTTGAAGCATTTGACAAGATTTGTCCAACAATCTTGCTCTCAATATCAAACGTTCATCTCTTTCTGAAAATATAAAATTGTGACTAATATTTCATACATCGTAAACTTATGTTAAAGCGTCACTTGTCGGTTTGTTGTGAAGTGTGATGATTTGATTCGCCATGTCTCCGATTGTGGAAGGATAATACAACAAATGGATTCCAAAAAAGAATGTCAATCCAAAACCGATTGCGTATGTTGAGTGGATGATGGCCGCAACAACATTCTCAGGCTGTTTGTAGTGTTTGTAATTATAGAAAAACCCGAAAATATAAAATAGACTGTGCAAACAATACACCAAAGTGTTAATTATCCACAGAATTCCTTTCCACTTTGGTTGAATTAATGAAAAATACTGAGTCGAGTCCGTCTGAACTTTATAAACAAGTGGAATCATATATGACTGTGAACAAAAATTAGTGAATTGAATTATATGGTGGAAATCCATTTTCCAATATTTTTTAATATATCTTGTGTGACGGAGAAAGAATGGTTGAATGTTCTAGAAAATTTTCCAGAGTAGCAGTTTTGCAAGCAGCAACAATTTCGGGGGTGGAACTCATTTTGGCATTTTGAGAAAAACAAAAGTTCAGAATTAAGTTATAAACACGCAAGACGTATGTCGATTTGCATTCATTTCGTAATTAGTATTCCCGTCTCAAACGAGGTTTAAACGTAATCAATGAATGATCAATAAAGACCCGGGCGGTATTTATAGAATATGGACGTCGGAATACCTTATAATTTTACAACTTTCCGAGAAAACATGACAAAGGATTTCCCAAACAATCATTAAATAATGAATAGGAAGAATTGCGATACTTAATATTTTAAAATCATCCCACGGAATTGTAAATGAGCACATTGGCTTGATTTAACAGTACAAAATTATCTTCTCGTTCATCGTCAGCAAAAATTTATCGATCCGATTGATTTCCATTAGGTGTTACATTATTCCGACTAATTAAAGCATGCTGTTTTAAACAACAAATTGGCTAAGGTTAGTTATCATTTACATGATCGTAGCGAATATTGTATTCCAAACTCCATATCCGTAACTAGTAATAGAAATATCACTTAACTATAACAATAATGAAGAGCAAACAGGCGAAAAAATGATTTGACATATTATTCCTACGACCTGAATGAGCATTTTTTATAGTAGTTTCACGGCTTTGTGTTAATTTTATTCAACTTTTCAATTTGTACAGTACATTTTCATATTTTTTTTGGGTGAAAGAATGCTTAAAATTAATTAAAATTAAGATAAGATAAAATTAAGTAAACTGCTTGAGCGACGCTATAATAACATTAAAAAACAAACAGACACATACAAACAGAGGGGCCATCAGCAATCAGCAGATCTGCTAAAATTAAATTGTTTAGTAGTGAAGTTCGTTGTAGGGATTAAAATGAATTAATGAGGTATTTCCTTTAATTACTACGTTTCACATGAAAGCATGTCTATGTACATATACATACAATCACTCAAGGAGGTAAGAGATGAATAATTGAATACATGAATAAATAATTGAGGATTCCACTTCTTCTCATAGAGAAAGCGTTGAGAGTTGAAATCTTTGTCAACTGTAGCTTGCCTAGGTCGGATGCTATTCTGGACAATTTATTCCAATAAAAAGCCATCAGCGGGAGATATGAATCCTTGAAGTGAGGTCGTCATTGAATTTGGGGTATAAGAGTTTGGGCAATGACAATGCTGGATTGGGTGGTGGGAAGGAAATAGTTAAATTGCAATTATCAACTCAGTTCAATATTGGAAATCCCTCCTGGGTCAGGAAGTTTATATGACTACGAAACGGAACGATGTAGAAAAAAACTTTCAAAAATGTAATTAGTTCACGCAACACTGAAAACTCGATTTTAAAAGAGACATCAAAATTCTTGAAAAAAATCCAAACAGTCTTTGTTCTCAAGATTTTAGCATGGAATATTCCATGGAGTAATTCCTAGAAACTAATATGAAGACAAAATATTTTCAAAAATCGAAAAGAAAGTTTGTAAAACAGTTGAGGTATTTGAAGTAATAAATTAGAAGATGAGAACCTTATAGCATTTAATAATTTAATTCATTTTGGACCAGAAAAAAATTTCAATAAAATATTAAAACACAGTTTTGATTTTTGGAAAATCTCAATGGGATATCCCATGTTAAAATCTTGAGAACAAAGAGACTCTTTGTATTTCTTTTAAAAATTTCGGATTTCTTTAGAAATTGAGTTTTGAGCCTTTCGTGAGGTAATGACATTTTTGAGAGTTTGCGGCAAGGGTCTTTAAGAAAATAAGTTTGGCCAAAATCGGAAATATACACCTCAAATAGTTTCCTCGTAAGTTCCGTGTATGTACATTAAGATGGCTGGCCATCCTTTCTGTCATTATAGGGGTGTTTCAAATGATTCCTCAGACATGCCTAATAAGGTAAGATTCATTTCCATCATTGTAGTGACATTATTAACGTCCTATGGGTTGGCGTACATTAAGATATATTACTAACTAACGCTTAAGAACTAATTATGACGGATGACTCCATTCAATCGAGACTGTTTCAACTTTTAACATATTTCTAGGAAATGTGATTAGGGCCCACTGTTTAATTATTCATACAATGTTGATGTACGTAATAATGTAGAATATTTGGGGACAAATTTCTTGCTATATTGCACAACAAAATGTTCGTTCGTCCGGTCGTCTGTACCCAAACCAAGATAAACGTACCTGAGATAGTAAATATTTTTAGGGTAGCAAATATTTATAATTTGTCTTGGCGCAATCCAGCACAGAAATAACGCTTCAGTGGATGTTTCAAATATCCGTTTTCCAAACACATTTCTTTGATTACGAAGTTGGTACTTCTTAAACGTAATCTTAGGATAGCTAAAATATATTCGGAGAAATAAACACAAGGTGCGATTGTCATTGAAACGGATAATTTATTCATTTCTACGTTCAAATCCTATTGATACACGCCAAAAATATTTCACAGGTGACACATTTGAGTATGCCGAGTTATTTTTAAAATTTTGGCATTCCGGGGGAGTGAACTAAATAGGATGTGATCAATTCGAATCAATCAACTCATTGAAAGTGATCAAAATGGTGATCAATGACGAAGAGAGAAATGCAAAGTACATGAATGGTGAAAGGGTAGTGATGGAATAAAATTGATGCACATCTAATTTGAGTCCAAGACATGCACGAATATATCTCCTCAATCTTGGTCCATTTGCGGCATAGCTGAGGAGATCAATGAGTGCTCTGGAATATTTATCAATTCTTCCACCAATCACAAATAACATTGCAACGACGCTCCCAGTGACCACAGAACTAGTCAGCAATCCAGCCACAAGGATCGCGTTCACTGAATTAAAAATGATACAACATGCGGCTGACATCAAAACAATGGCTGTTAGAATAAGAATGAAGGCTGGTAGAATCAATGTTCCGAAGCAATTGTGGTACATGGTGTTCAAGAGGCGCAGTTGATGGTATTTTCTCACAGCCTTAAATCTGTTGATTTTTGTTTCTTTCAGTTGACTGTAAAATACAAATCCAGTTCAAGTTAGAGTGGGTGTAATTATTGGCAATATAACCCGGACTGCACAGGTCGAGGGATTCATATCTGCATTGATATCAATGATGTGTCTTACTATAGGAGAGTTTCCCGGCTATATAGCATGTAAGCCATGTGACGGATAGCACTGTATAGCCATTTGGCCGGCACATTACATTACAGAGATCCGGAGAAACTCACTTAAAAATTTAATACGCTTGCAGCTTTGTTTTGATTTTCTCGAGGTCAGAGATTATCTAAAGTGAATTAATTCTCTTCCGTTTTTTTTAAATAGCCGAACATGAAAAAATTAAAGCAACGAAGTTAATTATAGGTTAAAGTCTGCTGTAATGTTAAATTACACGGAGTATTTCAGATGTACTCGCCAGACTGCTACTGTCATATCTCCGGAATATTTGCTTCGACTATAAATCGTCTATACAAACTTACTCGTGTAGCAAATCCAGACATGTAGTTTCGGTCAGAATGTACAGAAGATTGAAGGACACTTGAGTTACGTAAGTACTCCAGCTACAAAATAGTCGCCAGTATTCGAATGCTCCGAATCCGATTTTGAATAGAAGAATTGACTGCCAATCAAGTGGAAAATATTGAAAATAATAATACTTTTGGGTTGGAGACAAATAGAATTTGTAAATGTATGGCAGTGGACCCAAAACTGAGCTGATTTGTAACCAGGAACAAACTCGATCCACCATTTTCCATCTAAATGAAAGTCGTCCATCCATATCTGAAAATGTAAATCACGTTAGTTTAATGCTCTCCACATGGCGATATGGTAAAGGACTGCTTCTCCCAATATTATACCTTCTGTCGTATTGTAGACCATGATAATTTTGTTGATTATTTCCACAACTCTCTGACTATTGAATACAAAGTGGATTCCATTGCAGAATGCAATGAGGAATCCGACCATCAACAATGAATGTGAGATCAACTCCAGAATATTATTCTGACGTCTGTATTCTTTCAAATTGTAGAAAAACCCGAAAATGTAAAACAAACTCTGTAAACATATTGCACTATTGTTGAGTGAACACAAGCACAGCTTCCATTTTGGTTGAACTAACGAAAACAGCCTGAGTGGGTTTTCTGGGACAATTTTACATAAGAATGGAGTTATGAACAGCGTCGAAATAAAATTTGTAAATTTGACAATGTGCTTGATAGGCATGATTTTAAGTCGGAGGCTATGGAATTCAACTATTCTTTGCAGTATGGCGACTTCGGGCACTTCAGTTCCTTATCGAAGCGTACAGAAAATATCTTAGACTGAAACTTAGAATCCTTCGTCGACCATGATACCCGATGTCCACACTCAAGGAAAATATGATAATAATCGCAATGGTAGTTATTTCTTAATTGCTGTGTATTATGTCCTGAGTCCTACTGCGCTTTTCATTAATAATAAAATATTTAAATAAAAAGCCGATGAAGTTTCCGGTTGGCAATCCTTCGTGGTTGGTTTTATAGCTTAGATTCCCATAGACAAATCTTGGGCAATAGATATAATCAGTATGGAAGTCCAATATATAAATCTGATAATATGTTTGAATAAGATTTCAACCCGATTGACAATTATACTAGATTAAATAAATTTAGCGTCTACACAAAGAATGGTTCGTTCGATTCGTGACAGATTCGTTTGAAATTAAAACGAAAGATATGCCAAAAAATTGAGAAATAAAGAACAATGCCTAGTAATTTATTAACGTTTAAGAAAACCTAATGCAATCTGGCCCGAAGTGGCCGTTGTTTGTGTAGATCAGAACCTGATAAATAATGTATCTGTTCAATCGTTGAAATATGTACACTCAGAAGTAGTCAGATATATAAAAACAGCGGAAATACATTAGGCAATACATTACAATAACTCCCAATGGGCTTTTCATTGGGGTCTCCTTGTTCGTTCACGAATCACGAATCTCGGAATATCTGGTCAATTATAATTTGTCAACTCGTCGAAAGTGATCAAAGTGGTGATCACAGACGAAGAGAGGAATGCAAAGTACTGGAATAGTGAAACTGTAGTGATAGAATAAAACTGGGCGAAGTTCATTTTGAGTCCAGGGCATGTACGAACGTATCTCCTCAGTCTAGGTCCATTTGCAGCAAATTTGAGGCGATCAATGATAGCTCTGGAATATTTATCAATTCCCCCGCCAATCAGTGTTAAGAGTGAAACGACGCTTCCGGTGACCACAGAACTCGCCAAAAATGCAACCACAAGGATCGCGTCCACTGAATTGTAGTACAATATGATACAGGAAGCGCCGGATACTAAAGTAATGGCCGTTAGGATGAGTATAAAGGCAGGGAGAATTAATGTCCCGAAGCAATTGTGGTAAATGATATTCAAGAGACGCAGTTGCTGGTATTTCCTCACAGCTTTAAACCTAATGGTTTTTTTGTCCTTCACTTGCCTATAACAAAGTAAGGACACAATTAAAGCTGATTTATCCGTTGTCATTCAGAACAGTTAAAATACTTGTATTCTCAGGTTTATAAATTCTCACTTTATTTGTTTTAATAACTTACTCATGCAGCAAAACCAAACAGGTACGCTCCGTCATAATATAGAGAAGATTGAAGGAAACTTGGGTCACGTAAGCGCTCCAAGTAGAAAATAATCGGTAATATTCGACAGCTCCTAGTCCAATTTTGAGTAGAAGTACTGATTGCCACTCGAGTGGAAAATATTGTAGACAGAAATACTTATGAGTTGGAAACAAATAAAATATGTAAATGTATGCCAGGGGACCCAGAACAGAACTCATCTGTAACCAGGAACAAACACGATCGACCAGCTTCCATTGTGACGCAAGTCGTCTATCCTTATCTGAAAATGGAAATCAAGTGTAAATTATAAAAGAAATAAAAGCACGTCAGTCCGTCAGAACCTGACCTCCACTTATAGTTTTTGATGAAAATGTACGTAGCGATATTTGACCGACTCATTTGTTTACATCCTTCCTCCGTCATGTCTTAAGTAAATAGACTTCATAAGCAGTACACTATTGACCAACAATCGAATATGGACACTGGCGGACCAGGGTCTGTTCCCGGCCCGGATTCATATAAAATCCGACGTACGGATTTGAGGTTAGGGATGTATTGGAATCTACATAGAATAGATTTTTGCTAGTCCGAAATGTACAATGTGTGTAAGATCTTACTATGGGTACTTGGTTTTCCTTTTCCGATTTATTAATCAACGAATATTATAGCTGGAAATTGGTTTTCCTCGCTATTTTCTAATCGGCGTGATACACATAGGTTAATAAATATTGGAGCAAAAGAAAACACATTTAAGGTCGTAAAACATTGGCGCATAGCTTTCCAGTTGTACTTGAATTTAGTGAGATCCGAGATAGGTGGAGTTACGCATATTAGTTAGATTTCAGTGGTGACCCTCCAAATATCGAAATGCTAGGATTACTGCATATACTATTGAGATCTAGACATTACCTTCAGTCGCAATGTAGACCATAATCATTTTGTTGATCATTTCCACGATTCTCTGATTAAAGAATATAAAGTGGATTCCATTACAGAATGCCATGAGGAATCCGACCATTAACAGTGAATGTATGATAAATTGCAAGATATTACTCTGGTGCCTGTATTCTTCCAAATTGTAGAAAAATCCAAAAATGTAAAATAAACTTTGTAAGCAAATTATAGAATTGTTGAGTGAACACAAGAACAGTTTCCATTTTGGCTGAACTAATGAAAACAACTTATGAGGGTTTTTGGAGCCAGCATTATACAAAAATGGGCACATGAAGAGTTTTGATATAAAATTCGTAAATTTGATAACGCGTTTGATAGGCATTCTTATAATGTCGAATAATCGAAGTATTCGAATAATTTGATGCCCAAGTGGTCATATAATGTAATATAAATTATGGATATCAGTGATGTCACATTTATAAAAATGAAGTCTTCGAATTTATTTCAGTCCTGACTGTGTTTTTTTTTAAACGTCAAACTCATTTGACGTTCTGACGTGAAATGGGCGGATTTGGTATTACTGTAGACGAGGAACTTGAACTAATACAAAGAATTAAAGAAATGAAGAACAGTTGCTAATTATTAATTCATGTTTGAAGAAACTAAAAGGAATATGTTCAAAATAGTTCTTCGAACTCTTCAGGAAGGTCTTTATTTAATATTCTGTTGAGGACTAGACATATTCGTTGGCAATGAAAACGAGGAACTATATTCCAAAATAAGGAAATAATGGGAAATCGTTCAATTATTTATTTGTCTCAGGAAACTAAAAGGTTTTTTTTTACATCGACCAGGAAAGCAATGGTTGTCAACTAAGAGGTTGCACAAGGGCAAACTGTTGCGGAAGGAACTACATTTTGAAGTTGTAATTTCTACAGAAACACGCGAAATACGTTAGTAATGCAAATTTTAGACCCCAGTTTTTTTTAGAAATTGCAGTTTAGGAAATCGATATCAAATATGTCTACTACACTGTTGGAAATTATAGTACAGTGCCTAGTACGTATTTCCTAATAATAATAATTATAATAAGTATTCTGAGTAATAAGAAAATTTTACTTCAAAATTAATAAAGTTTTGCTTGTATAGTACGATAGACGTTGAATCATTCGAAGAGTCCCTTGTCTCTGAAAGAATCCGGTAGATCCAATTTCAAATTTGTTGAGGCTAAGGGAGCGGATGTAGCTCATCATCAGACGTCGGTCCTGCTTCTTCATATACGAAGTTTGTCTTTTCCATTCATCCACAAATTTCTGTGACGCACTGTACAACTCACCTAGTTTGACGTACAGTATAAATAAAAAGCATGTGTCCAGTACGACCATTGTTATTAGGACAATTAAACCAGGGAAAGGCAGATTGTGTCTGAGTCGGAGTAATGAAGAGCAGGTCAGAACTGCAACAGCTAATCCGATGTTGACAAAAAGTAACATCTGAGACCGCAGTATTTCGTTCACAGATTTGACGAGGAGTTGAAGAGATTTGTAAATGTACAATGCAGTTGCGGGTTCACGAACGATACTAATTGTATATTTGCTCAGGGTCATGCTCGGTCTGGGGATAATTTAAACATATCAAGTTAGATGTGACTTTTCTGTACAGGGTGACTTAATATGTACGATCTCCCCGCCTACAGGAGGAACCAGAATAGGTACGATCAAGTGGAATACATCCTTGGAAAGATTAGCTCAAACGGAATCTTAGATTATATTGTTTGAGGGCCGTGAGCGCGCACCGCACCGCGGAAGATTAAAAATGCGTTCTCCTTTAAGTCGTTTATTACGGTCTAACGCTTGAAAATCCGTGAAAAGCCAATTTATCCACGACATTCGCAAGTGCTTCCTGAAAATTGTGAGTCATGGCTCGACAATTTCTAAGGAACGTAGCGTGAGCGCGCAGTGCACGGTGGAAGAATAAGAATGAGTTCTCCGTTTTTCAAGCTCATTTTACAGTCTGCCGTGAAAGCACACGAAAATGAAATCGACTAGCTCAGAAATTGTCGATCGGTGGCTCTAAATTTTCAGTAGGCAGTCGCGCATGTGGTGAAGCTGGTTTTTTTATTTCTTCACGGCTTTTCAGGTGATAGACAGTGAAAAAAAAGCTGAAATACGGAGAAAATCTCATTTTAAATTTTCTAACGCGCGCTGCGCGTGAATGATATTTCTGAGATCTCATTTCAGCTGATCTCTTCAACGATGCATTCCACTTGATTGTTCCTATTGTGGTTCCTGTTGTAGAGGAGGAGGCAATACAAATTAGTAAAATTAGATAGATTAGGAATCAATATATTCTATTCGGTCGATTCAACTAGTTGTATTTTTACCTGGCTTCAGTCGTGAGGAAAATAACTGTGGATACCAAGCTGAGTAGGTAGATCGCAAGGGAGAACAGCGATAGCGGGATTATATTTATCCAAAAGTTGAAGATCCAACAACTGATCAAAATGGACGAGGATAGTACGAGGCCACGCTCATCATTAGGAGGGAACAACGAACTCTCAAAATATGAAGCCTGCGTGTTGTACATGTATAAGAGTTGGAGATTGATAGGCTGAACAATACACCCGAATAATATCAGTTTGATCAAATTATCCGTCGTCTTATTCACAGTAAAAATGTTTGGGAGCATATAGCGTACTGGAATGAGTATTATGAATAATGTAAAGACTTTATCGGTATAAATTGTTATAATTTTTTACGTAGTTTACCTTCAATAATATTCGCGTAGTTGAAGTACTGGTTAAATAACGATGGCAGTTCATTCCGGTATAACATCATCGCTAATTCACATATGAATGCCAGTGAGTAAGCGAACAAAAATATGATGTGGATACAAATGCTCCAGAGTTGAGAATCGTTCAAATATATTATTCCTAAGGAGAAGACGAGGAAAATGAGATGAACGAAACTGGAGATGAGGACGAAATACCAAAGGTAGAGTGCTGGTGCTTTGGATTTCCTGAAACACAATGACTTGTTATCCCAAGAGATCGGGAGTATTTTCAAGATAGAGACCCATCTGATTGAGTAATGCAGTATTTTGTATGTTGTAGGATTAATCATTGCTTGCAATTCAATTAAATGAGGATGCTTCTTACGAAATGTTCAGGTGACAGAATTTTTTTCAAATTCTTGAAAGAAATTTTAACAAATTTACGAAGGTTTTTGATGGATAGGAGCGAATCGACTGTTTCTTGTAAGAAATTAGATAAATTAGAATGCGAAGAAATGTATATAAGTACTGTAGTTCGAGCTTGACTTACATATCACAATAATCTGTTCTGCTTGCAAATATCGAATACGGAGGCGGAATTTAGGAAAGGGTTCTCTTGACTGGAAGACTAGACCAAATCAAATATTATTGTACTCCGGACAGGAATTCGATATGATGGCTCTTAAATATTAGTTGGAATATGTAGAGGAGTGTCGCATGGTATTTGACTTATTGTTACCTCCTCCAAATTTGCGAGTTTCTTAACACATCAGACTGCGTACTAAATAGTCAATTCAGGCCCGACCAGTAAATAATTACGCCCAGTCGGGACTTTCTGAACTCCTATCATTTCCCGTGAAAACATGACTACGGAGTCTTCAACAAATAATCATATGTACATTGTGGAAAGGTCTAACTCTGAATATTTTAAGAAACATAACTCCCAGACTTGTACCAAAAATTGTTGCCCGTTCTGTTCTGACGTTATTGCAAATTTAAACCTACCAACTGAGAAGTTATTATTCTCTAATGTGTTAAGTATAGTGCTAAGTATTAAGTAGAGGGAAGAAGGACATTTCTAGAAATACATAATATGTAGGTACGTAGGTACTTCACTCTCAACTTTGAATATTTTTACACTCCTGTTGGAATCGCTGTTACGGTTGCAAACGATGCTAATCGCTGAAAAATGCTGCAATTTCTTTACAAGATTCCATGTACAAGACACCTCATAGTCATGGCATTAAATTATTAAAACGATTTAATCTGAGTATTTGTCACTCAACAAAACTTAGAATTTTGTCCTAACTTTCCATTCCTGCCAGACTTTAAATACCTGGTTGTACGTCTACGGTAAACTCGAAGTGAGCCTGACACACCGAGGCAATCTTGCATGAATATCCTACATGAATTAATTCATGAACCGGAGTTCAGCGGGCGGGTTCATGATAAATGTGAATAATTTCTGAATCTTTACTGCGTTGAAAAATGATTAAGTCTACCAGTCTTGTGGTAACCTGAAATGTAATTCTTGGACTCGAAGGCACTGTTCATTCGTGCATATCTTTGAGGCAAAACCCAACTCTATCCGTTTATTTCATTGATCTGATATACTTGAGGATACTTTTAATATTCCAATAATCCACTAGAGTTGATCTTCTTAAAACTAATCGCTATGTAACAAACGCATTTTAGGAGAATATGAACAACTTTGACAACGTATCAATGCAAATGAATAAAATTATTTATTCTTTTAAATCAGGTATCTCTTTTTAGTACATACGTAAAATCGACTACATATACCTACAGGAGGCACCCCTAGTAGCAGGGAAACACTGCGCATATAGAAAGCTAGTTTTGTTGTAATCAATTCGAATTTGCCAACTCATTAAATGTTATTAAAATAGTAATTAAGGACGAAGAGACGAAAGCGAAATACATGAATGGTGAAAGGGTAGTGATTGAATAAAATTGGTCAACATCTAATTTGAGTCCAAGGCATGCACGGATATATCTCCTCAGTATTGACCCATTTGCAGCAAATTTAAGACCATTAATGACTGCTCTGGAATATTTATCAATTCTGCCACCAATCGCAAACAGAAGTGAAGCAACACTTCCTGTGACAACAGAGCTCGTCAAAAATCCAAGTACGAGCATTGGGTTCACTGAATTGTAATAGGTGATGCCAGTAGCGGCAGACACTAGTAAAAGTGATGTTAGTACCAGAATGAAGGCTGGTAGAATTAACGTTCCGAAACAATTGTGGTACATGTTATTCAGGAGACGCAGTTGCTGGTATTTTCTCACCGCCTTTAACCCGCTGATATTATGTTCTTTCACTTGGCTGTAATTATACAATTATAACAAAGATAAAGGTAGGGTTAAAGTTAAATGTACTGTTCCAGTCAGTTATTCAAATAGTGACATTTCAAATTCGAGTTTTATCGCCTGAATATATGTTTCGATCATATCTAAACTGATATCAATGAGGTGGCTCATTATAGACAGAATAATATTAATATGAACTTACTTGCGCAGCAAAACCAAACAAGTACTCTCCGTTATAATGTAAAGAAGGTTGAAGGAAGCTTGGATCACGTAAGCACTCCAGGCACAATACAATCGGTAGTATTCCAATGCTCCTAGTCCAATTTTGAACAGAAGAATTGACTGCCAATCAATTGGAAAATAGTGAAAGTAGAATTGTTTTTGAGTTGGAAACATGCAATACATGTAAATAAAGGACAGCGGGCCCAAAATTGAGCTAATTTGTAACCAGAAGCAGAGTCGATCGACCATCCTCCATTTTGACGCAAGTCGGCCATCTTTATCTAAAAATGTAAATCACGTTAGTTAAAAATCCTCCAAATAACGAAATGGTAAAGGGCTGCTTGTACCTTCTGTTGTATTGTACACCTTGATAATTTTATTGATCATTTCCACTATTCTCTGATTAAAGAATATAAAGTGTAGGCCATTACAGAAAACCAGGATATATCCGACCGTACAAAGTGAATGTAAGATCAACTCCAAAATATTATTCTGGCGTCTGTATTCTTTCAAATTGTAGAACAATCCAAAAATGTAAAACAAACTTTGCAAGCAAAATAGGCAATTGTTGAGTGAGCACAGAAATAATTTCCATTTCGGTTGAACTGTTGAAAATAATAAATTTAGATTGTCTGGGACGAATTTGCACACAAATGGCGAGATAAATAACTTAGAATTAAAATTTATAAATTTGATAATGTGGTTGATAGACATAATTATAATTGGTGAGGTCGAAGCATCCAAGTACTTTCTGGCTTCTCTCAGCAAACTGTAGTTATATTATGGCGTATATCCTAGGCCCTAGAAGTATATCTATTTTTTAATTAGTGTGCTCTTGTCATTTGAATCCACTGCGTCTTTGTGTAATAAAATATTAGAAATATCAAAGGGTTATATGACAGTTTCGTCCTTCGAGTTTGGCAGACCAATTTAAAATTTATGCGTAAAGTTTTAATAATATTTCCAATTGTATATCCCTCACTCATATTCATCATACTACAAAGTCCTGGTTATGTAATTTGATATGTCCTATCAGAAATACTCGACGTCCATTGCTCTTCAGTATTAATTAGTATCTATATTTTCTTGGTAGTTTCTAGGTGGGAGTCACGAATTATGATGGGTAGCGGAATGTAGAAATTAATATTATTACAGAGGGTGATTCACTACTTTGAGACCACTTTAGATTGACCTCTTACCTCTACTTGAAGCGACGATGAATATTTT